>SNQJ01S0120051.1:24885-41770 GCA_010110895.2 Picea sitchensis
TCCTATATCTATTATAAATTATTCACTCTTTGAGTGTGGAATACGGTTAATGGTAATTCTTCCATTCTTTCTCTCCTTCTTCTTCTTTCTGAAATTATCTCTTCAAATGTGTGTATTATTTTTTATCTAGATCTATTCTATGTAGGTTCAACACATTTACATGGTATCAAAGACGATGAATTTATAAGAAAAAGCTACACCAAATTATTTTTTGCAGGTACTGAAGATTGAAGAACACATAAAAGATGGAATATATATTTTACTCACCGATAATACTTCTCACGCCTCATAACTATTTGGAGTGGAAGCCAAAGATTATACTTATTATAAGAAGGAGAGACTTATACCAAATAACCATGGAAATGGAAGTAGAGCCTGATTCCGCGGATGAGAAAAATGACTTTCTCAATAGACAAGATATGGCCATATGATTTATCTTATTGTCTATTTCTCCAGAAATTATCCACCAAGTATATGATGACTCACAAGAATCAAATCCAAATGAATTATGGACCAGATTGGAGGTTCTATTTGTGAATAAATAATATTGTGAAGATTTCATGCAGGGGATTGGAAAGATAGAGCCAGAAGAGAAACTGTCAGAATATCAAGCCTCTTATTCTAAAGAGTCTTCTACAAAAGTATTTGCACAAATCTGTACTCCATTAATTGAAGATGATGTATACTCCATTTCATATTTTTTTTTAAATTCATGTGGAAGATATATGGTATGCATCTTAGGAGTCACATGCAGACACGTTTACATGTGCAATCATGCATCTCAGGAGACAAAAAGGGTGACGTGCACATCAAACTCAATTTTGATATTTTGTAAGACAAATTTGCAGAAAAAAATTGGATATTTGAATTCCTCTCAGGAAAATATCCAATTTCAAAAAACAAATCATCTGAAACGGAGTCTCGGAAGTGAATTTATGATCATTTTAAAATCAACAAAATTTCAATGTTTTTCCAAAAACGGTTGCACGGTTTTCAAAGTTTCATCCAAACATTATTTCGATATTCTTCATTACAAGAAGAGAAAGTGGATATCGGTGGACATATCAATGATGAATCTACTTCATCAGATCCATGCAGACATCTACATCTTCAACAAAATTTTCAATTAGCACAAACTTGCACAATTGTGAGGTCTTCTTGGAGTGAAGGACAAGGCTTCTTAGCAACTGCTTTTTGTTCCTTCTCATTTTATTCTTTTATGCATTGTAATTTGAGGGGGGGTTTTCACATGAGTTTTTCCCTCTTTCCTCATTTATTTTAGTGTATCTTTTGTATTTGGGTACCTAACATGGCCTCATTGTCGGGACCCATTCTTTATTTTCACCATAGTGATGTTCAGGCGGGGTGTTGGAGTTACTTCACACACACCAAGGATTTCTTTTTCCTAAGGTTTTTCCTTTTTTATTAGTCATAATTAATAATTATCAAGTCTCCTATATTTTAAGGGAGAATATTCCACCTAAAGAATATTCTCTTCAGTTGACACTTCAGTTTGACTATTTAAGTTGAGTCTAGATGTTGCATTGGTTTTGTCACCATGCAACATTGGGATCATCACCATGATAATGCACACCTTCCTTGGTTTCATCACCATATTGGTGCATTACCCTTGATTCCTTGATCTACTCCTCACTACACTATGTTTCAGTCAGTTAACTGAAGACTGATTGACTAGTTAACTCAACTAGGTGGCAGTTCACTTCCATAACTACCTAAGAGACTAGACTAGGTGGCATTTTAATCCCGTAACTGCTGGTGTGTGTCCATATCACTCTAGACCACCATTATGGCTCATTAGTTCCTCATGTGTCCTATATCTATTGTAAATTATTCACTCTTTGAGTGTGGAATACAGTTAAAATGAGAATTCTTCCATTCTTTCTCTCCTTCTTCTTATTTCTCAAATTCTCTCTGCAAATGTGTATATTATTGTTTAGCTAGATCTATTATGTGTATGTTCAACACATTTATAAACATCGGACTTCACTCCTCAGGCCTGAAAACCTTTCTCTTCAGTCTTCATCTCTGAATACACTTCCCTAAGCTAATTGTACTCATCCCCCATGCTTCCAATAACTACGGGATGCGGCTTCTTACACCCACCCTTTTACATGAATTTAATGATTAGCTTTGGGAACACTCAATGAGAAAATAGAGTTTACTACATAATGATAATAAAATTCAAGAATGTGGGTGGAATTAATAGACATGGGTATTTCCCCCTGGGACCCCTCTTAAACAGTCTTCTAGACCCTCCCCTCTCTTATGGATTAATTGATCCCCCATATCTATCCATGTCCCCTTAGTAGCTGACATCACATTGTATTAATTAAAATTCAGAAACAGATCTCACATATACAACACTTTGGTCATAACCACGTAGTTTCGTTATGCTATCATGTATCTTCTTTATGACCGTAGTGTTGAGGAAAATATATGAATTTATCTTACTCAAGCATTTTTTAATCCTTCTTGGTTAAGGCAAGATAGTCGGGAATATCACCCTATGTTTAATAGCCTCAAAAATTATTTCCCAATCCACAAGTATTAATTGCAAGGGCTTAGGCTGATTTTTTAAATGAAAATATTGTCGCAAAATATGAAATTTTTATATAATTTTCTGAACATAAACAGACTGCAGAAAGTAAAGTGGAGATCAAAAGAAAAAGTAACCAGGTCACAGATTAATATAAATGAGACAGAATATCAATCGCTTTATTTCATTCCAAGAAATCAAAAGTATCATTCTCTTTACAGAAATCCCTATGAGGGCATGGACCAAGGTCAAACTTAGATATCCCCAATGAAAACCATACAAAAGGACTCTAACAAGAAGTAAAAAAACTGAACTTTAAATTTGGATCAGCTTGCCACATACTTTTTCCCACTTGACTCTGCACAATATCCTTTATCAGTTATGAAACTCAATCCATAAATAGACAAGTATACATAAACTATCAAAGATAGATCAACACCTCTAAAACAAGAATTTGAATGATATGATTCATCTTTGAACCTTGTTGTTTACAATAGGACCCTGCTGTCAAAAAAGAGAATTAAGCCTTTAATGAACTAAATAATGAATGAAAACTGAACTATCTCAATAAAACTGAAGAGAAAACCTTAGTATATTTTCTCCTTCTATTCTCCTTTTGTTCTTCCTTCTCATTTGGCTTTTATGCATTCCAAATCAATTGAAGTAGTTCAACTACCTCATTTAGTTAAGTTAATAAAACTTAACTAATTTTAGTTAGGGGGAGTAATAATAATAATAATAATAATCAAGGGTCTTTATTAAATAATAACTAAGTAGGTGGGACCCCTTGTGACTCTCTTTTATTTATTAACAAAAATAAACACAATTAGACAACCAATTAAACACATGCCTCCTTGTCACTCCCATAAATTATTTCCAAAATTTGAAATTTAATTATCAGAATTATTTCAAATTATATCCAAAATATCCAAACAAATAGTTTTTTGTCCAAAACTTTCTGCAATTCATTGTCCACAACAAATCAACCATAAACACATAAATCCATGGATGATTTTAAGGATGGAAATTTATTTTATAATCTAGAAACCTTGGCGAATCTTACTAATCCTTTATATGCCAACATAAATGTTTGGCGATATTTTTGTAAAAATATTCAAATTTTTAAGGATTTTATATAGTTTTTATAAAATTTGGCGATTTTTAAGGTAAAATAATTTTATCCTATAGAATTTGGGCGAATCATTTTTAAAATAGCGAATCTCGTTTTTGGAAAAACCGTGGAAAATTAGCCCATGAGCGAAATTTAGCCCCTAAAATCATCTATGCATAAATCAAAATCCATATTTTCCACTTTGAGAGGAAATCCTTCTTTTGTCATTGTTGTCCCCTTTGGACTTCCCATAATTAGCCTTAATTTGGGTTGAACCTTGAGGCTTAATCTCACTAATAACATGGGAGAAATCGTTTCTCAGGTGCATCTGGGAGGAAACTGATTTGGATGAGTCACTAGAAGGAGATGAGGGAGAAGCAACATCTTTACCTTTGTCTTGTACATGGGGAGCTTCGGTTTTAAGTCATTTTCTAGCATGAGATGATTGATTAGGTGAGTGTGCGAGGGAAATCTGAGAATTTGGGTTTACAAGTGGAGGAGGAGTAGGAAATGACAAGTTGTGTCAGCCACGATGGTGGGACACTGTCGAATGAACAATCTTCTATCATCCATCATTTCCGGGGACTTATGGTTGAATAGATACATGAGAAGGCACAGGGACACCAGAAACATTTTGGGGATGGAAAGGAAGCCTCTCTGGTCTAGGCCGAATTATCCCTTTCCCAATCCAATTGAAGAACCGATCTTGAAAATGTTGTTTCAACTCCTAAGGATCAACATCAAAATGAATTGAGAATCTAGGCCTTCTAGGCCCTCTGTTCTAGTTACCTCTTCCCCTATTATTTCTTCCATCACTGCCTCTGTTGAAGAAGCTCATCATGTATGTAGAAATTTAGTAGAAACTAGCCCTTAACAGACCATACATGCCATTATCTTTATATGAAACAAAGTTTGGCTCAGAAATTAAAATAAGACCCATGCAATTCAATCCATAATAATAATTTAATAATTTTTAAATGAGCAAGGGGTGAAATACGGTTCATGGGATATCTGGAGGGATTGTTATGAGTGAAAAAGTGATATCATGACATGGAGTAAAAACACGAGTACTCCTAAACAATTCATTAAATAATCAATTTTTCATTCAATACCAAAACATATCAGCGGCCACCTATTCCTGTGTCATATCTTTATCACTCTCATACAGAGTTTTAATTTTATTTTATAGAACAGGGCATGAAAAAAATGAAATTGGGATCGTGAGGGGTTTATAATGAGTGAAAAAGTGAGAATATGGGAGCGAATAATACGGATATTGTTCATAAAACTAAATTAAATCAAACAACAACCATAACTTTGTTCCAATTATAATCCAAAAATCATCCACTTTAAAACAAAAACAAAAATAATTGTTCCATATTTACAGACATAATGCTTATTGTCTTCAATAAAAAAAACAATTCAATTTCCCAGAATCCTTCAATTATATCAATCTGTGCATCCTATGCAATAACTAAGAAAATATCATTTCCAATTCCACAGTAACATCATAACCATTCGAGCCACAGTCCTTCATGCTCCAATGCTACCCTTTTCCTTTTCTTTTAAAACAAAATATGCACAGTGATTCCAATTATACATATCCAATGTTCAATTCTTGAAATCAAATAATAATAGACCTAGTGTTAACTACCAACAATCGACTTCCAATACTGATTGACACAGTCCACTTTCATCCAAACAATAATCAAGCCCGATTTAATCACACACAGGTCAACAACAATATAAAAGACACCAATCTTGATTCGACAATAGCATTTAACCAAAAACATGTAGCTCTGAGCCTAAGATCCGTGTACATTAAACATGTATAGACTTCCCTTTTAAAAGAAATGCCTAATAAAAGACAAATCCATATAATGTGCGAGGAGAAAAAAACCATGTCACACACAGATGCCTTTTAAACTTAAATGGAATCATGATCGTGTACTAGGTTTCAACACAACAATGGATGGAAAAACCATAATCGACGAAATGGAAAGTTCTCAGGGCTGTAGATAACCCATATCCTTTCTTTTCAAACCATTTTATCACAAAGATGAAATACATAGACTCAATAAAGAGATGGTATTTGAAGTCAGAGATCTCTTCTAAAAATCACTACAGTCATTTAACCCAACATCTTGACAAAACCAAAAGGTGTCTGAGGAGAAATAGAAACAAATCGGGTTCAGTAGGATCAAGTCATGTTCTATAAAAATAGAACCAATTCGTACTTAATAGACTAGAGCCAAAATTAGGCTCTTTAAAACCTTTATTGTAGAAGTAATAGAGTTTGAAAATAAATCTGGGGAAAACCTTCAAATCTGAGGAGAACTATAACTTTTTCCTCTTAATAGAAGTTATCAGAGAGAAGCAACCATAGGTAATAAAGACGAGTCTTGGGAGAACAAAGATCTCATGAGAAGAAACCACAGGTAATCAAGACGAGTCTTGGGAGAACAAAGATCTCATGCTCTTTCTTTAAAAACACCACAATTGTTTAACTCATAATCCAAAAAATTAACAGTGAGGGTAATAAATACATCAGTCAGCCACCTCCAATGGATAACGAGAGGGGTGATTTCTTATAACCACCATGGAATAAATGCCTGAGCACAACACGTGGCTACTTGAAACATATACAAGATTCCATTCAAGGTTCTGGGTAGTACAAAGATTTGACTATGGATGCTTTAGGAAATAGTGACAGTGAACCAAAAGCCAAAACAAACAATATCTCAGGGCTCGGTCAAACAAGAAAGAACAGTGCCACTTTCGACAGTTGCATTGCAACCTGGAGGAATGAATCATAACCATGACCGAGACGAAAAAGGGGTGACAACAACTAATACCCATACTGGTGGTAAAACCCCGTGCAAATAAAAAATAAAAGCTTGTTGCACCATTATCATATTTTCCACTGAGAACCAGAGTGAAAACCCAACCTGACCGACATTTTCTTTTAAACCAACAACCAATGCACATGCTTTACAAAAAAATAAAATCCATTTCTTTCCTTTAAAATGACAAAATTATAGAGTATTCTGAGAGAAAACCATAAATGCAACATTGATACACAATCGAAACTCAAGAAAAACACAAACCCCATGAAATCTTGATACAACAAATTTATTCATAATAGAGAGGGACCATCATGGATGGAAAGCAAAGGGTTCATACCTAGAAAAATTGCTTTGAGGGAATAATTGGAACGTCTTTTTCCTTACAAAACCAAAAATCACAGAGCTTCCACAACCACCAAAGCCAAATGCAACTATGCTAGGGTGAGGAGCTCGAGGGTGGTTTGGAGTGAAGTGCATTAAATGCACTTCGCTTCCTCACCTGGCCCTATTCAATTTCAACATACGAGCCAACCCATTACCATAACATCAAACATAAATTCAATACAATGTCCATTTCATGAATTCAATGCCAAATCCATTGTATAGTGCACCACCCGAATCATATCAAAACCTTAACAAATACCATATGTTAAACATTACCATATATTCTTTACATAACATTCTTTAACCAAAGCACATAACATAGCATATAGGTCCATCACCTTTCATTCGTCAACATTATACATACCTTAAGGTTTATATATAACATCTTTTGCAATAACCTCAGGACTTATCCATAGTGTTTTTCTCTCTTTTTTTTTCTCAAGCTTCCATATCATTTTATTATCCCTTTGCAAAACATCTTGTGTAAGATCATTAATCAATGCATAGCATAACACATGTAAAACAAAGTAATCCTTATATCCATAGCACTGCCCTGTATTGTGAGTGACCACCAACATTGTTTAGCAATAATACATCAACCAACCATATTGTCATAACAAATGAAACCAATATTGCATCATCAACTATATAAGATTGTGTAGGCATCATCATAACAAAAACAAACATATAAGCGTAACACATCCATCATAGTGCCTCTAGTCTACAAGGGGGTCCCACCTACTAGTTAATTATTATTATCATAAATCAATAATAGAGCTTAGAAATCATTTGTGGCCAGTATTCATCATTGTGGTTTTAAGCCTCAACATGTAGTAGGTCCATTGAACCTTTACTAGTCCTATGGATTTGTTCTTGAGAACTTTGAATTTTCGGTCTAGGATGCATATTGTTTCTACTCAGAAATCCCCTTCGTTCTCTACCTAGATCACACTCCAATCAATTATGTGGTTAGGTTCAGGCACATATTTCTTTAATAATGACACATGGAATACATTATGCACTCTCATGGATGCAGGAAATGTTATCATGTATGCAACTGGCCCTATCTTTTCTAATATTTCAAAAGGTCCACAATATCTCATTGCCAGCTTTGGGAAACTTCTTAATCTTAATGAACTTGTTTTCTCCTTCACTTTTAAGAACACATGTTATCCCACATTAAAATATCTAAACACTCTATTATTGTCTGGATAAAAAAAAATTCTAGCCTAGGAAGCCTTTAAATTCTTCTTGATTTTTTCCATCTTATATTCTATTTCCTTCAACAAATCTGGCCCAACAACTACTTTGTCTGATGAGTTATACCAACTTACTACAATGTTACACTTTCTTCCATACAATGCTCCAAACATACTCATTTTTAATGATAAATGATCCATTATTCTATTAGTTGAATATCTATTTTCCCATTTGACTCTAGGTGATACGGTGTACTGAGATTTAGATTTATCCCAAATCTTTTGAACAAACCTTTCCAAAAACTAGAAGTGAATTTTGGATCTCTATCTGAAACTATTTCATTAGTTACTCCATGTAGCCTGGAAAATTATTTCGTATATATTTATGCAATATTTGTTGTCTTGTGTGTTGTCTTCACTAGAATGAAATTTGTTGCCTTAGTTAATTTTTCCACCATCATCATGATGGAATCATGTTGCTTCACTGTTCTAGGAAACTTTGTATTAAAATCAATTGTAACAACTTCCCACTTCCATTATGGAATGGTAAATGGTTGCAACAACCCCACTGGATGTCTATTCTCTATATTCATTGATCCAGGTGGATATTGGTGGCCACCCACCTATTCCAACTGGCTGCTCTTGATAGTTTTTAGTTCAACACGTTTCTCTGTAATGATGACATTTCTTTGTAATTGTGGGTTCTGCACTTCTGGGGCTATCCTGAATCCCTACACAACATCTAGTTGGATATTGGTGCCCGCCCACCTATTCCAACTGGATTATTTTGGAAGTTTCCATGTCAGTACATCTTTATGTACTTCCAGGGTCATTTTTGGGCCCTAAATAGTGTTTTTTTTTGCTTGGCACAGTAAAATTCTACACAAACTTAGAGTGTTGATGGCATAATGTGTAGCCATTTAAAATACCTTTCCAATGGGATATCACATACCTAAAATGAAGGTCGTATGAAAACTTTACAACCCCTGTAAGTTGAGGTACCAACTTACCCATCGATGCCCACATAACTTTTAGCGTTTCATCTCCTAGGGTTAGCTTTTTGGATGTATAGGGTTTTGGAATTCATGAGTAATGTTAGAAAGGCCTATGGAGCCTCATTGTAATCATTTTTCTCATACATATGCATGTAGCAGCCACATCTCTTCTCATAGATAGCTACCACCATTCGAGTAAGTTGTTTTCCATTCTGCAGTTTTACAGTTTCAGCCCATTTTATTTATTCAATAGAAGTTATTGTTCACTGGATATTTTTTGTTGTTGTTCGTATCTCTATGTTATTTTAATTAGTATGTTATTCATTTTGTTCCTCTCATAAATCTGTATCAATGGTATTTGAGCGGTCTTCTCTTCATTTAGTTTTCTTCGTGCATGTCCCCAACAAGATCTGGGTACAAGAAGTTGGGACTCGAACCAGTCGAGCCTTTGCAAGAATGGTCACACCGAGCCCTAAAAAAAATCATGGGGGATGAGAAGAAATATGATGGAGCAGGAGATCATTTTAAATTGTTGCTCAAGGAATCCCTTGCATGACAAATGAATGAAATGATGGACAACTTTGGACAGATCCTTCGATGGGTACCCAAAGGAGACGCATCTTCATCAAGCGGCCATGCAACCCCCTTCAATGTAAAAGTAAATTTTAATATTCCATTATTTGAAGGAATGATATATGTGGATGCTGTAGATAAATGGCTAAATATGCTCGAAGGGTATTTTTCAGTTCATAATTTTTCCAATAGGGAAAATATTACTTTTGCACTCCTCAAGTCCGTTCCCCATGTTAAGGACTAGTGTGATACTTACTCTGAGTAAAGATCCATAGATGAATCTATAATATTTGTAGTTGCAACCTCATGGAGTTCCTTCAAGGATTCCATTAAATAACAATACTACCTTGTTGGAATCTATGAGGACCAGTACACAAGATGGACCACACTTCGTCAGGAAAGGGACCAGATAGTACCAGATTTCACCAATATTTCCCATACCCTGCACACCAAATTGGGTATCAAATACCCTAAACAACATTTGGTGCTTAAATACTATGAATTTATGCATAGATACCTTCAAACATAAATGGATTTTTTAGGCATTGCATCATTAGGTGAAACTTATAGATATGTTGTCAAGATCGAGTAGAAATTTAAGAAGAAGAGGCGAGAGTTTGGATATACAAACTTCTTACAACCGAAGAAAGGAAAAGCTGGCCCCAACCCACAAAACAAGAGACATAGAAAATATGGACACTCTCAGGACAACCAGTTTAAGCCACAACCCAAGAAGGGTAATGAGAAGTCAAAGAAGGACACGAAAAAGTGGTGTGAATACGATAAAATCCCTTGGCACAACACTGAATAATGTTGCTCCAAGAAGT
Source organism: Picea sitchensis (assembly GCA_010110895.2). Lineage (NCBI taxonomy): Eukaryota > Viridiplantae > Streptophyta > Pinopsida > Pinales > Pinaceae > Picea > Picea sitchensis. The sequence goes on from SNQJ01S0120051.1 coordinate 35,378, forward strand.
CACTGGTGTTTTAGTTGAAATATTTCGAGTCAGACGTATATTCTAACTCTGAATCAAATCCATATTGAGGGAAGAAGATTATCAATGTCAAACCTAGCACCACTATCACTACCACCAAAGTCCAACCAAGCGAACCATAATAACTAGAGGAAGGCGAATACTTGTTTCACTCATAGATGTGGGTAAAGGGGGCTCTGTTTCACTTCATTATCGATAGTGGCCTTTAGAAGAAAATGATCTCATCAGAGATCATCAAGCAATTGGACCTACTGATGACATCGCACCTGCATCCCTACACCATCGACCGGCTTCGCCAAGGAAGAGATCACCACGCCAGCCAACAATGTCATCTTCCCTACGACATCAAGCCCTTCAAAGACGAGGAATTGTGTTATATTTCTCCCCTTGAAGTTTGTGATGTTCTTTTAGGACAACCATATTTGTGGAAGCGACATGTTGTGTATGAGTATAGACCCCACATTTCCATAGGATTGATTTCATATTTATCTTCATTTCCACTAAACTTATTTATTTCCATTGATTCTTAATTGAAGTCTAACCCAAACCTTCAAATTACAACTTCAATATATTAATAATAATGATCTCAAATAGTTACAAACCTTTTTATAATATAATATCATATGTTTTCTCTTTCCAATGGATTTTGAATCAACTCAATTGGACATCGCAATCAAAATTTATGATAGTTTTAAGTGAACATACCTTTGAAAAGTTGATTTGGACTCTATCCTTTTGGACAACCTTCCTTTTAGTGTAACCTTGAAATTTTTGCTCTTCTAAATCTAAAATTTTGGCATGTAGTTCTATGATATTTTTTCTCTACTATGCCACAGGTCTAATCAAAATTTTATGTGCCAAGTGAAAGTTATGATAACTTTCCCAAAAATAGATGAGTTTTTTCTTTTTCTAGAGAGAAAACTTGTATAGAATGCCACACCTCCAATTTTTATAATATGATTATGAAATTTTTACCTGAAATAATATGACTTGTTATCTATCTAATGCAACTCGTGGCACTGAATTTCGAGCTTTACTGAATAATATGTGACCATTTTACCAAGAATACTTGTTTGGGACTAGTTATAGGTCTAGTCTAATTCCCTAACTTCCACAGACTCTATTGTGGGAATTATAGAGAAAAAAATATGAAATTTTTTTCAAAAGTAATTTAGTATGTCTCCTAAGGATTTTGAAAATTTCACAGTGTAAACATCACCAAAACAAAGTTATAACTAAATTCTCAAATGACTCATTTGAGATTGATTTCATGGATAGTAAAAATCCCTAACTTGCACAGGATGTATCTTCAAAAGTAAAATGTCCAAAACCTAAAACTTTGTCATCTTAGTATTCAAAAAAATTCATAGTCTGAAAAGATTCAGAAAAAATGTTATAGAAAAATTCCCAAAATGACTCATTTGAGATTGGTTTCAGAGCTAGTAAAAATCCCTAACTTGAATAGGATGTATATCCAAAAGTAAAATGACCCAAAAACTTATTTTTTTACCAATATAACTTTGTTATGTATTCTTAGTATTCTGAAATTTCAAGTCTGAAACTTCACAGAAAAAAGTTATAGTGAAAATGCCAAGATAACTCGCTTGAAGTAGACAAACCTTGGGATCGATGCTCTAAAACCTAATTTTATGAACCATATGCTTAATATATCAGAATAAACTATGTAAAGAACCTCCTCGTTAAGACAACCATTCTAGTGACAGGTGCAAAATTTTTTATTTATTTTTTTCTTTAAGTGTGTGCGCGTGTGTAGAAGTAACAACACACCTAATTGTATGACGCCACTGGACAACCAACAAGATGCAACCATGACAAGGCAAAGATGAAGGCACACAACGAGTAACTGCAACAATATACGATCACAGGCACAAGACGCACAACACAAACAATAAGATATTCTGGGGACGCACCGTAAGAACATAGAGGGAAGAAATTATGGTGTTAGGGTTACTATTTCTGCACAGGAAAGTAAGGCGTTTAATATTATGTCTTCCCGAAGGAAGATTAGACAGGCTCATGGCTGACTGCTCAGGCAGAAACTAGTAACCCAACCCAAAACAAGACGCAACAAGATGAACCCAACAAGGCAACCCTGACGAATCATAGTGACATCAAACAATAAACGCCCCTAGATATAAGGCGCACAACTAGCAGCCGTAAGCAAGAAACAATACCAAGTGATGAGTACAGTACAGTCACAGACGGAAGAATCCAACGGTGGAGTTTACTATCTCTGCACAAAAAAGCAAGGCTTTTAGTCTTATGTCTTCTCGAAAGAAGATTAGACAGGCTCCTGGCCGACTGCTCAAGCAGAAACTAGTATCCTCCGTCAGGTGTGTCGCAAGAGTGGAACCCTTCCTTTAAAGGGCCCGAGACTCTTGATACGGCACTGGATCCTTTACACAGAAAAATACACTCAAACAAATATGCTAAGGCCACAGAAGGTATCTATATCCCGCCCGACACATGCAGACCAATCGACAAATTTTTAAAACCCGACGCAACCATAGACGAAAGAGCAACCACGTCTTCTACAGAAGGCGCAAGACAAGGACTCGGACGACGACCATTTAAAATTAAAGACCAGTCAATGTCTATGACTCATCCGTGATTGAATACTAGCCAAATTCTCCATAATGTCTCAACATGCCTCCCAATTTATTACCATACTTTACAATGACCATACAAGGGTTAATATTGCGCTTTAAACGTCATCAATAACATTTCAACTTAAACAAATATTAACATTTCAACTGAACACGTATTATCATTGCAGCTAAACAAATATTAACATTGCGCTTAAACATCATCATTAACCTTTCACTTTAAACAATATTAGTATTGCAATTTGAACAAGTATTTACAAAGCAGTTAAAACAATATTAACATGCTTAAAGTGAAATATTAGAATGGGAATAATGTTTAAAGTCAAGTTTCAGGGTTAATATTTGATGGATAAATATTTAAGGTTAAGTTTAAAGGTTTGAGGGTTCAAGTATTCAATGTATAAGGTTTTAGGGAGATCATTTAGATATTGAAGCCTATATTTTAGTTTAAAAGAATGATTAATTTAGATATACAATTTATAATCAACTTTAATAGTGTGACAAACCTTAAGGATTTTTGTTAAGAGATAAAATATAATATTAGGTTTTCTCCCCCTTTTTTTTTTGAAGTCTCCATAAAGTATGAATATAATAAGATACAATAAAATTTGATTATAGTCATTTTTGTTTGATTGTGAAAAGAAGATTAATGAAACAATGAGATTTGAGATTTGATTATAAAAAGGGATTACCATGGAATAGTAAAATTGTCTGATTATTCTAATCAACATAATTTTTGGAAAATTTGGTATAAAATCCATTAGGCTTGTATGATTTGTATCGTAACAATATATGCTTGAATTCTGCAGCCAATTAATAATCAATAAGGAATGGGCTCCCTCTTATGCAGGTTTTCATAGCCTGTATCACACTAGAATCCAATCCCTTATCTCATTTTTTTTTCTTCGAAGGGGTAGCGATTTACACAAAGACCACCTATCATGAAATTATTGTGTCCATCGAGATCAATATTGAGCATATAATTTTGATTCATATCGTTTATTTTATCTTCGTTGCAATTACTTTTCAATGTTTTAAAAATTGTGAAACTAGAAATGTAAATAGAAGTTGAGCTAAACTAACAAGGAAACCTTGAAACATCGGCTGGAAACTAATGAGGAAACCCTGATATAAGGAAAAGGCAATATAAATAGAAATTTAAATGACAGTAAATAAAAATGACCATACTGAAAATGCCACATATCAAATATAAACAGACCATAATTAAAGGTAACAATAATTTAAAGAAAATCGATGAACAGAACTAACATCTTATTGCATATCGGCGGGATTAAAGCTTAACAATTTAAATTCGCGCAGTAACAACGCATACCCAAAACTCCCATGAAATAAATGCCACAGTAAATAATGAAAACGCAGAACCCAAAAGGATAACGCCTCTGTGATTCGCCCAGGAAAGAGGAACGTTGACCCAGAATAAACGCAGACCATAACCATTTAAATGAGAGGTAAAGAAAGTCAGATTGCATTCAGACTGTAATGAGATTCGCCTTCACCAGTAACACGCCCAACCCAAAAATAAACGAATGTGATGGGATTTGGATTGCATTCAGATTGCAATTAGTTGTACTTGTCAATTAAAAAGCAGACCCCCAATAACTAAAATGAAATGTACAGCGCCTCAAAGTGGCGTTCAGATTTCATGAGGTTTTGCATCGTCATTAAAATCGAAGACCTTCAACAACTAATTTGAAATGTAAAGCGATTGATAGGAATTCAGATTGCATGAGGTTTGCATGGTCATTAAATTCGTAGACCTTCAATAACTAATTCAAAATGCAAGCGATTTGAAAAGCATCAAGATTGCATGAGGTTTGCATTGTCAATAAATTCACAGACCTTCAATAACTAATTCGAAATGCAAGCAATTGAAATGCATCTAGATTGCATGAGGTTTGCATTGGTCAATAAATTCGCAGACCTTCAATAACTAATTTGAAATGTGAGCGATTTGAAATGCCTCCAGACTGCATGAGGTTTGCATTTGTCAATAACCACGCAGTCCACAGTGAGTAAAATGAAAGGTAATAAAACGCAGACCCCAATAGATGGAAGGAAGTGTAAGGAGGTTCAGATTGGCGTTCAGATCGCCCTTAGATTGCAGTTACTAAAAACGCCCAATATACAGTGGCGAAACGCCCAACAAAATGAAAAAAGACGCAGTTCATGAAACTGTCAAAACACAGACCAATAATGCCCCAAACGCATTGCCGGAGGATAACGAATTTGACAGAAAATAAATTGAAATGTTGGGTTAAATTGATTCGCCAGATGATAAACAATTTTCCAGAGGTAAAAATGAATTAATGGAGGTATTCCAGAGATAAACAATTCCCCCCTTTTTTTTTTTTTAGTAACCATTAATAAAGACGAACCGCCATAAACAAGTTAACACTAACCATTTCTAAACAATTTTGCCAGAATTAAAATCATACCTTTGCCACTCGCCCGCTTCGGAAGACGTCCCGTGCTCCATGCCGCGTCCCCTCTCCTTGCCGCTCCCGCTCGCCGACCGCAGAAATCTCACCGGTACCTCCCAGCCAAACACTAGGGGTACTCTGCTTCCCCCTTAGCCCCCCGAGCCGCAAAGGGGCCACACAAGATCCAGAGATAAGACTAGCTTCTCAGCTTGCCTCCACGGCTGAGCTACCACTCCAACACAACTGAGATAAACCCAACTCCTCACAAGCAATCCGGCAGCGTAACGTTACGCTAATTGTTCATCCCCTCTTCCTCCAATTTCCCCTTCTCTTATAGAAATTTCAGACCCAACTACTTTTCTAAATCATTATTAATTTATTTTTTTATGACAATCCTCTAAAATTCCCTGCCATCCAAGTGTCACTCATCCCTATGGTTCTCCCAAAATTAATTTCTTTTTAATAATTAAAAGACTCAATTCCCTCACTCCCCCAAAAATCGCTCCTTAAATTACTCCTAGGGTTCCTAGATCCCCTCTCATGCTTTTAATAACTTTCCTAAAATGAAGTTGTTGATTTTTAGTAACTCCTAAATGTTGATTCCCTTTCGCTTTTTACCCTATGTCTCCTACTTTCCATTATTAAGTTTCCTTTATTGCAAGTTTTCTCATTTCTATTTTTTATTCCTCTTTTTATTTTTTTTATTTTTATTTTTTTTTAAACCCAAAATGATTAATGCGCTTAATAGTCTTTTCAATATTATTATTTTTTTATTTTTTTTAAATCCTAAATTTTTATACTCCCACTCTTTAATAATTTAATTCTTCTTTGCAATTTAAAAGCCATGGGTTTCACTTAATTTAACTCCCTCATTACTTTACCCCCTTTACTTTTAAGAAGACTTTAATTAACACCTAGGAGGGTTTTAGTTTATGCCCTAGGTTTATTTTTGTAGGATCTTTTCTTAGGCCTTGTCAAAATTTATCTTAGAGATGTTTTAATTTAGGTTTAGTTTGAACTAGGTGACAATTCATTAGGGGAGTCGTTTTAAGAATTTTAACAGGCGTTAAGGTCTTAGGGTCATCTAGGTTGTCTCATCATCATCATCATCAATGCCACGTGCCCTTCAGGATGCACTACGTGCTCCAAGCGTGCCACTCGCCTCGTTTGCTTCTGTTGCGCGACGTGCCCTTCAGGATGCACCACGTGCTCCAAGGGTGCCACTCGCTGACTTGTATTTCTTGTGCGACGTGCCCTTCAGGATGCACCACGTGCTCCAAGGGTGCCACTCGCTGACTTGACGGATT
>SNQJ01S0120056.1:12390-39635 GCA_010110895.2 Picea sitchensis
ACATAGGGAAGGCTCTCATCCCATGTGTGAGGGTGCTTTGAATTATACATGCGAAGGATATGCACGACCATTCAATTTATGACCTCGGTTTGGCCATCTGTCTATGGGTGGAAGGCCATGGATTTTTTTATCTTGGTGTCTAGCATTGACCAGAGGCTCAACTAGAATGTGCTGAGAAATCGAATGTCCCTATCTAAGACAATGGTTTGTGGGAGTCCAAAATGTACCCAGACCAGTTCAAAGAAGATCTTGGCAGTGGCCTCTGCTGTGATGCTCTTCTTGCAGGCAACCATAATCACCATATTAGAAAAGCGGTCAACAACCACAAAAACATAATCATTTCCCCACTTGGTGGATGGGAGGCCTGAAATGTAGTCCATTGAGATTGATTCCCATGGCCTGTCAAGAGTAGGAAGAGGGGCGTACAGGCCCTGTTTCTTAGTGGCTGGTTTGGCAATAGTGTAGGCAGTGCGGGACCTGATATACTTGTTGACCTCCTGTCGGAATTTCAACCAGTAGAATTGTTTCTGTAGCATCGCCACTATATTTTCAACGCTGAAGTGTCTTTCCACCCAAGTGTAGTGGGATTCCTAGATCATCTTCACTCGCTCGCTTGATGGAACATAGATATGGCCCAAACAACACAGAAATCCATCGTAAAGATAGAAATTATCGACAACTATGTTTTCCCCCAACATTTGGTAGGTGGTGGCGAAGTCTGGGTCTGTCTCATAGAGTTGGGGCCATCTAGAGGTCTCATGGCTGCAAGAGTCTAGCATCGTGGTGACTACTGCGACTGGTGGTCTACTGAGGCAATCAAAAACGTGATTGGTGCTTCCATTTTTATACTTGATGTTGAGGTGGAATTGCTACAAGTATGTGGACCACTTTTGATGGCAGTCATTCTGCAATTTTCCTTGTGTCTGCATAAACTGCAGTGGCTTATGATCAGTGTGGATGACTGTCTCCTTCCCAAGAATGTAATGTATCCACTAGAAGCAGGCTTGCACAATGGAGTACATTTATTTGTCATAAGTAGGGTACTTACAGACAACATCAGATAGTGTCTCACTATGATATACCACGGGGTGACTGTGCTGAGTGAGAATGGCACCCACAACATAGTTTGAAGCATCTGTCTCGATCTCAAAGGGATGTTGCAGGTCTGGTAGTGAAAGTACTAGGGATGAGCACAAGCACTGCTTCAAATCATCGAACACTTGCTGTTGGGACCGATCCCATGCAAATTTTTCCTTACCACCACCCCTGGTGATTTGGTTGAGGGCCCAAGCAATATGGGAGAATCCCAACACAAACCTGTGGCGGAAATTGGCAAGGCCCAAGAAGCTCTGAAGCTCAGTGAGTGTGATTGGGGCTGGCCATTCATAGATGACCTAGATCTTGGCTAGATCCACATGTACACCATGCTGATCAATGATGTAGCCTAGGTAATGGACTCTGTCCATTCCGAAGGAGATTTTTTCTAAGTTGGCATATAGCTTGTGCTGCCACAGGGTGTGCAGAACCTGTTGAATATGTTGCAAGTGTTCGGCCCAAGTCTTGTTGTAAATGAGAATGTCATCCAAATACACCACTACAAAATTATTGGTGAATGTTCCCAAGATATCGTCCATCATCCTTGTTAGCGTCAGAAGTCACTCCTGGATTGCTTGCAGGAGCAGAGCCCAACGCCCATCAGTTTTATGTCACGATTTTTTTAATGGGGTGATCGAATGGGTAAAGACTCAAGAAGATATATCTTTAACTCAGGAAACTGGGTCTGGTATGTAGAAAGAAAAGGAGGTCTTGATCCAACTTCCATCAGTAGATGATTAAAGGGCGATAGATGGAAGACTTGTGAGAAGGGTGAGAAAGATTGCCTCGGGCGACATGCCTTCGGAAGATTGAGGATGAAAAACTCAGAAGCCAAGATCCTCTTGGTCCAAATCTTCAAGGAGTTGAGGGGTGACTCGACTGAATCCTTCAATTCCAAGTCGTTTAGTGCTAAGAAAATCACAGGAAACGATTAGAACAATGCAATTGCTATAGTGATCCAACCTACATCATCCTATAACAGCTACAACTTGACTAGATCCTCCAATTCCGAGTTGTTCTAACACAACAAACAAAGAGATGGAAAAGAGGCTGACATCCATAAAGTAGGAAGTCTCAAATGCCTTATACATTAACCAGAGCGACTAGCGCTTCATCAAAACTTTGCAATTGGGAGCCTTGCTCAACCATCAATCTATTATAAAATACAAAGACTGAGTTTATATACTCAGAAAATTCGCCTAACAACGGTGTGCTCAGTCATCCAAGGCTTGATGTCCCTTTAGCCGAATTTGGACAGATATTCTTCGTCAGACACCACCTTAACTGCGCATGGCTCCTGTAAGGGGAGTAGCTGGGCCATTAAGAGCCGAGTTAGCGTGTGCAGACCTCCTCTGGCTAGTCGAGGACTCGGCATGGCTTCTTTAAAAAAAATGGTACACATGACCCTCTCGAACAGACCGCTTTCCAGACCCTCCATACCTTACACTTAATGAACGAGGAGAGGTTTCAACCACCCCCTCTCATATTCATTTATTCCAAGAAAGAAACAGGATTGAGATAGGATCCGATGGCACCTGGAGATCGTGATGGGCTTCTCTGTGGCTGAAACTCGACGCGTTTGGCCCCTCTTGCACAGCTCTTTTATTTTCTGGTGATCACGGGCTGTGATCCTGCGTTTACTCTCAAAGGCGCTTTTGTCATTCGTGAATAGGACGGAGTTAATCCTCGCTTATCACAATCGCGATGAGTGAAACACCAAGATGGCTTAATTGGGCACCATGCATCCTCTTAGATCTGACGGTCCTAAACTCACTCGGTGATGCTGTGGGCCCGGGTCCTGGACACTCCCAGCACCTCGCGCATCGGGAATATGACGGAGCTGCTCCCTGTGCCTCAAAATCACGATGGGAAAAATGGCGAGGAGCCTAATCGCATGCCAGGTGTCTCCTGTGGATGGACGACTGAGATTTCCCCGTGATACTGTGGGCCCGACTTTGGGCGCTTTCGGAGCTTCGGGGTTCGGGGTTTCGAGATGTAGAATGACATGGAACTCTCACCCTTTGAACTCTCGAATGATGAAATGCCGACATGACTGGATCTCGCGCCACGCGTCCTTTGGGATGGACGGCTCCCATCCATTCCTACACATAATATGGGCGCTATCCATTGCGCTAATCTTGGAGCAACTCCTCTAACCACGATTTCCCACCATCCGTCGATCTGATCTTATGGATGAATCTGGACCATCGTCAATATAATTTCACCTGCTCACTCGTTTGGAAGCTTGAAACGAGATTTTTTCATGTTGCGCTTGGGCGCTTCGCGTGCAACCTGCAGAACTGGATACTCTTATGCCCAAGACAAGAATGGTTGTTAACATTAGGCTCCATGGGGGATAGATTCGTCCCTATGATGCTCTAAGAACTCATTCTGCAGCTTCAGTGCCTTGCTGTTGGGCTATGGAGTTAAGCTCAAAACATCCCGCTTCTGAAAATATAGGCTGAAAAGTAAAGCAAAGCAAACAAAGTTACATGCTCAAAGGAACTTATTTATATACAGTCCTAATGCTAATAAAATATTTTACATGGGGCTAGGTGAAAGCAGACTTCCACCATAGACATTCAAGCAGCTTCCTGGATAGAAGCTCCTTCCTTCTGTCGATGATCACTAGCAGATGATGTAACTGTGACAGTAGAACGACTACACTCTTCAACTTCTCCTCACAGGTTGAAGTTGATATGAAATAGGGTGGCTACAAGGCATAAAGGACATGCTGCTCCATGTATTCGTTGACAGGGTCATAGAATGAGTGGCGAATTTTGGAAAATTGGGGACAGGCAGCCTCCTTTGCTACACAGTTGTTCCCATGTGGCTGAATATCTCTGACAAGCACAGGTGAGTGGACAACTTTCGTAGGCTCACTGATCTCGGGAGGTGGCTACTCATTGACTGGCTCTGGATAGGAAAATAAATGTGCACTCAGTTGCTCTTCTGGTTCTTCCTCGTCTTCTTCATGCACTTCCCCATCTTGTAAAAAGGGAACGGTCTCCCGATCCTTCCTTTCAATCCCAAATGTAAATACATCATGGGAAATCTTGTGAAGGAAGAAAGAACAATCCTCTTCCACAATGGATTCTTCATTTAATTCTGAGACAGCAGGCTCATCAGGGGCATATGATAACGCATCTAAGAAATATTCTATAATATCTTCAAAATAGCTGCTTAGATAATCTACCTCGAAGACTGGAAAATCCTCTTTGTTTCCATCGGATTCCAATTTTTCACATTGGGCAGTGAGAGATACCGCCTGCTCCATCAACTCACTTAGGGCATCTCCTTCCTCCCTGGGATCTTCATCACTTTCATAACCTGCCTCTGATGCAAAAGAATGGGGAGGAGAAAGGACTGAGTTCTGATCCAGATCATCAGGATCATCCCCACAGCCTATGTCAGAAATAACTTTCTCTTTTATAGAGTTGTGGTATCCCTCACAACAATTATGACAAATTAACTCAGGGGGATACAGTTTCTGACAATAGGCAGTGAAAGCTGCATGGAATCCATTGAGTGAAGAAATGCTAGCAGGGGGTAAAGAATGATACCATTTACGTGCATCCCCTGCTAATGAGAACATGAACATCTTCAGTAATACATCCTCATGATGTATCTCCCACTGATGCATGAGTTCATGAAACTCACTGAGGTGCTGAGCAGGGTTGTCCTCTTCACACTTTGCAAATATGGGAAAATAATCACCCCATTCATTCGGAGAGGGGAAAACATTAGGAAAACTGGGAATAGTAGAAAAATTAAAAGGAGAAAACCTGCGAGCAAGGATTTTCTCCATATCGAACCAGTGGAGTCGCCAATCGATCCTTGAATCATGGAGTCACTAGGTGAAAGATGCGTAGCTTTGAATGTGTCTGGTCCTTGTTCACCATCAAAGGCCGGATCCTAATGTTGTTGTTACCCCAATAAGCTTCTCAGGCTGAGAAAGCAACTGTTGAAACCTTCTCGAGAAAGCTCCTTAGGGTCAGCTTTCAGGTGTGCTAACAGTAGAAACAACTGAAACAATGATCTGGAAACCTTGGATTCGCCACAGTGGAGTCACTAGGTGCACAGTAGCAATCTTGAAGGGCTCTGATGTCTGATGCACCTTGAGAATCAGAGGCTCAATGTCGTTCTACCCAGGGAAAATCTTCAACTTCGTCCCCGACAACGGCGCCAGAAAATGTTAACAACCATTCTTGTCTTGGGCACAAGAGTATCTAGGTCTGCAGATTGCACGAGAAGCGCCCGAGCGCAACACGAAAAAATCTCGTTTCAAGCTTCCAAACGAGTGAGCGGGTGAAATTATATTTATGACGGTCTAGATTCATCCATAAGATCAGATCGACGGATGGCGGGAAATCGTGGTTAGAGGAGTTGCGCCGAGATTAGTGCAATGGATAGCGCCCATATTATGTGCAGGAATGGATGGCATCCATCCATCCCAAAGGACACATGGCGCGAGATCTAGTCACGTCGGAATTTCGACATTTGGGAGTTCAAAGGGTGAGAGTTCCATGTCATTCTACATCTCGAAACCCCGAACCCCGAAGCTCCGAAAGCGCCCAAAGTCGGGCCCGCAGTATCATGGGGCGATCTCAGCCGTCCATCCACAGGAGACACCTGGCGCACGATTAGGCTCCTCTCCATTTCACCCATCGCGATTTCAAGGCACAAGGAACAGCTCCATCATATTCCCAATGCATGAGGTGCCGACATTGTCCAGAACCTGGGCCCACAGCATCACCGAGTGAGTTCAGGACCGTCAGATCTAAGAGGATACGTGGTGCCCAATTAAGCCATCTCGGCGTTTCTCTCATCGCGATTGTGATAAGCGAGGATTAACTTCTTCCTATTCATGAATGCCGAAAGCACCTTTGAGAGTAAACACAGGGTCACAGCCTGTGTTCACCGGAAAATAAAAGAGCTGTGAAAGAGGGGCCAAACGCGTCGGGTTTCAGCCATAGAGAACCCCATCACGATCTCCAGGTGCCATCGGATCCTATCTCAATCCTGTTTCTTGCTTGGAATAAATGAAGGTGAGAGGGGGTGGTTGAAACCTGTCCTCGTTCATTAAGTGTAAGGTATGGAGGGTCTGGCAAGCGGTCTGCTCGAGAGGGTCCTATGTACCATTTTTTTTAAAGAAGCCATGCCGAGTCCTCGACTAGCCAGAGGAGGTCTGCACACACTAACTCGGCTCTTAATGGCTCATCTACTCCCCTTACAGGATCCATGCGCAGTTAAGGTGGCGTATGACGAAGAATATCTGTCCAAATTCGGCTAAAGGGACACCAAGCCTTGGATGACTGAGCATGCCCTTGTTAGGTGAATTTTCTGAGTATATAAACTCAGTGTTTGTATTTTATAATAGAGCGATGGTTGAGCAAGGGTCCCGATTGCAAAGTTTTGATGAAGCGCTAGTTGCTCTGGTTAATGTATAAGGCATTTGAGACTTCTTACTTTATGGATGTCAGCCTCTTTTCCATCTCTTTGTTTGTTGTGTTAGAACATCTCAGAATTGGAGGATCCAGTCGAGTTGTAGTTGTTATAGGATGATGTAGGTTGGATCACTGTAGCATTTGCATTGTTCTAATCGGTTCCTGTGATTTTATTAGCGCTGAACGACTTGCAATTGAAGGATTCAGTCGAGTCACCCCTAAGCTCCTTGAAGCTCTGGACCAAGAGGATCTTGGCTTCTGATTTTTTCATCCTCAAGCTCCCAAAGGCCTGTCGCCTGAGGCAAGCTTGCTCACCCTTCTCACAAGTCTTCCATCTATCGCCCTTTAATCATCAACTGACGGAAGTTGGATCAAGACCTCCTTTGCTTTCTACATACCAGGCCCAGTTTCCTAAGTTAAAGCTATATCTTCTTGAGTCTTTACCCATTCGATCACCCCATTAAACAAATTCTGACATAAAACTGATGGGCATTGGGCTCTGCTCCTGCAAGCAATCCAGGAGTGACTTCTGACGCTAACAATCCTCATGAAAGTGGCCAGAGCATTTGTCAAACCAAAGGGCATGACCAACCATTAAAAAAGAGCTTCCTTTGACTTGAAGGCGGTCTTTCATACATCTGTATGTTCTATCAGGACCTGGTGGTAGCCAGACTTCAGATCAATCTTATTGAAGTACTTATCCCCCATGAGTTGATGAAGGAGGTCGTCGATTCAGGGAATTGGGTACCAATTTCTAACTGTGATTTTATTCAGAGCCCGGTAATCAATGCAGAGTTGTCAAGTTCCATATTTCTTCTGTACTAGCATGATTGGGCTCTCACAAGGTGATAAGATAGGATGGATGTGCCCCTTGTGGAGAAGTTCTTATATTTATCGCTTGATCTCCTCATTCTCTAACAAAGAGTGATGATATACTGGCCCATTGGGTAGTGGTGCATTGTGCATAAGATCGATAGGGTGCTTGACCTGGCAGTGCAGAGGTATCGCGGTAGGTGAGGAGAAGATATCCGAGTATTCTTCCATGACCTTATCTACTTTCTTCTGCTGTGTGGAGAGGTTGGTTGCAAAGACCTTGGATGTGGTTGTGATCTTTCTCTTATTCTGAGAGTGAATCACGAAGAAGACAAACTTCCCCGTATGAGAGATGACCTCCCTGCATTTCTTAACAGAGATCAAGGAAATAGCACTAGGTGGGACTGCCTCAGGTATCCTGTACAATTTCTTGTTCAAAGTAATAATAACACTATGAGGCATAGACTCATATACAGCATGACATTTCCATAAATAAGGCTGGCCCAAAAGAACATCACAAGATTCGAGAGGTGCAACATCACACAATACCTCGTCTTTGAAGGGCTTGATGCCATATGACAGTCGACATTGTTGGCTAACGTGGAGATCGCTTCCTTGGCGAAGCCATCCAATGGTGTGGGGTTGTGGGTGAGGTGTTGTGGGCAGGGAAAGTTGCTTGATGAACTCTGCAGAGATGAGGTTCTTCTGGCGAACGCTATCAACGATGAAGTGCAGTGGGGTGCCTTTTACCCACATTTGCGAATGGGAGAGGCACTCTCCTTCTTCTGGCTCGTCTGGTTCACCAGGCTGGAGCTTGGTGGTAGCAACGGTGGTACTAGGTTTCGCGTCAATGATTCATCTTCCACTTTCTGGTTCTAGCTCAGAGTTAGAATCCACATCTAATTCATAGGCTTTCACTTCGGCCACCAACCACTGCTTTGAGTGACAATCAATAGTGTTATGCCAAGGGCTCTTATGGAAGTCGGACCACTTCTCGGTATCTTTCTTTGTCTTTCCAGTGTCCTTCTTTTCTTTCGGCTTGGACTGGTTGTCCTGATACTGTCCATCTTTGCTCTGTCCTTTGTTCTATGGGTTGGGGCCACCCTTTCCTGGCTTTTGTTTTGAGGGGTTCCCAGGCCCAAATTTCCACGTCTTTTGTTTGAGTTTTTGCTCGATTTTGACGGCATATCGGTAGGCCGCTCCCAAGGATGAGATGTCTAGAAATTCCATTTTGGTATGGATGTATCTATGCAGAGCACCATGATACTTGAGCACTAGATGTCACTCTGAATCTTTGATACCCGACTTGGTGCACAAGGTATGGAAGATATTTGTGAAATCTAACACTTCTTGGTCTCTCTCTTGCTGCAGTGTGGTCCATTTGGTATATAAGTCGTCATAAATTTAGAAAGGGTAGTATTGTTCCTTAATAGCATCCCTAAAGGAATCCCAGGTGGTTGTGATTGAAAATAATGAGGGTTCCTCTATTTCCTTTTTCTCACAGAATGTTTCCCACCAATCTTTGACATGGGGGACGACTTTGAGGAGCGCAAAAGTAATCTTTTCTCTATTCAAGAAGTTATGGACAAAAAATTACCCTTCTATCAGATTCAAACACTTGTCTACAACATCTGCGTCTATATGACCTTAAAATATAGGAATATCGAAGTTTATTTGTACCTTGAAGGGGGTGGCACCTCTGCTCGAAGAAGATGAGTCGCATGTTGGTAGCCGCCGAAGGATTTGCGGGAAACTATCCATCATCTTGTTCCTCTGTTACATGAGGGCTTCCTCAATCAATAGTTTGAAAGGATTTCCTATCCCATCATCTTTCTTTTCTCCTTCAATGAGAGGTCTCTTGGGCATGCGAGCGTTTTTTTCCTCAAGAGAAACAAGCTCAAGACCCAACTCTTTGTACTCTGACCTCATTGGGAACATGCATTAAGACAACAAGGAGCATACCGCTCTGATACCACTGATCCAGATTTTATGAGCATAATGAAATGAATACATATTCTTAACACAAAATAGCAGAGATATAGTAAAACTGGTTTTCTATTCAATAATGAAATAAGCTGAAATTGTAAAATACAGCGGAAACAAGCTTGTTGGAATGGTGGTGACTTATCTCTGAGAAGAGATGTGACGGTTGTGCTCATTCACAAGAAGATGATTACAATGAGGCTTTGAAGGCCTTTTACAATAAACAGGAATGCCAAAAACCCTAGACATCCAAAAACCTAACCCTAGGAGATGAAGCGCCAAAAGTCATGTGGGCCCCGTTTGGGTAAGTTAGTACATTAACTTCATGGGGTCGTAACTTTTGCATACGATCTCCGTTTTAGGAATATGATAGCCCATTGAAAAGGTATCATTGAGGAGATTCATTTTGGGGCCTAAATCATACCTTCAAATATCATTGACAAGATAGATCTCCAAAAACCTTCATTTAGGCCCTCAAAATGGCCCCGGAAGTGAAAACTGCTAAAAATAGTAAATTGCCAAAATTGTCAGAAAATTGTTTTGAGCCAGTTGGAAAAGGTGCATGGCCACCGATATCCATATGGATCACTCAAAATGGCCACGGAAGTTAAAACTGCTAAAAATAGTAAATTGCCAAAATTGTCAGAAAACTGTTTTGAGCCAGTTGGAAAAGGTGGGTGGCCACCGATATCCACTTGGATCACATGTACTATTCCTCATAGTTTCCAACAGGGTAATATTGTTCCTTTACTACATCCACAAAAAAAACCCAAGTGGGCTTGGCCCCATATATTCCAGACTCCTCTATGAAACTTTTCTCCCTGTAAGTTTCCCACCAATGTTTGACATGGGGGAGAGCCTTAAGGAGTGCGGCAGTGATCGTTTCCCTGTCGAAAAAATTATGAACAGAGAACTAACCTTCTAGAAGATTTAACCATTTTTCTAAGGCATGCACATCTATCTGTCCTTCAAATATGGGAATATCAAAATTAACTTGTACCTTGAAAGGAGAGGCACTTCCAAAGTGGTCGCTTGATGAAGGCGCGCCTGTTGTTATTGGCAGGCGTTGAAGGATGTGAGAAAAAATCTCCATCATTTCGTCTCTCTGTCGCGTGAGATCTTGCACAAGCAACAGATTAATATAATCATTTGCTCTGTCGTTTTTCTTTTCTTCTTCCATGGTGGGTTTCTTGGATGTTCGAGAGATATTGTATTTAAGAAAAACAAGCTCGATACCCAACTTGCTACACCCGGAACGCGTTGGGGACATGCACTGAAAAACGATCAAGACCAACCTCCTCTGATACCATTGATCTGGATTATTTTCGGCATGAAATGAGAGCGGAGATATAATAAAGAAATGTATAGAGATACCTTGGATATCCAATAATATAACAAAAATGTATCAGAGATGCAACCATAAACAAAGAGATATAGTAATACACAATTTTCTATTAATGAGCGAAAATGTATAAAGACTGTAAAAATACAGAGTGAAAGACTCGCTGGAATGGTGGCATCTTATCTTTGAGGAGAGATGTGTATGCTACTCGCATTCGCAGGAAGATGATTTTACAATGAGGCTCCAAAGGCCTTTTTATCATAAAGAATATCCAAAATCCTAATAACAGAAGATGAAAATCCAACAGTTTTGTGGACCCTGTTTTGGGTAGTTTGGTGTATCAACTTCCCATGTGCATAACTTTGGCATACGATATTTGTTTTGGGAGAACGATACCTCATTGGAAAGGTATCATCAAGGAGATTCATTTAGGGGGATCAATCAGATAATTTGGTTATTGTTGAGAATATCGATCCCAAAAAACCTTCATTTAGGCCCTTAAAATGGCCCTGGAAGTTAAAAACCACTAAAAATAGTAAATTACCAAAATTTCCAGAAAATTATTTTGAGCCAATTGGAAAAGTTGGGTGACCACTGATATCCACCTCGATAAATAATCCCTCCTTAGAAAGCAATGGTCTCCATTGCGTTGAGTGCCTGGGGGAGAGGGAAAAGCGTTTGTTGAATATGCATCTTGATGAGTTGCTTGCCTTGTTGGAGAAGTTGCATTTCTTAGCTTGTTGAAGGTTGTCACGAACCTGTGGCTGGAAGGGTTGGACCTTTTTAACCAATATGGATACATGATATGCATAGGTGCAGAAGGAATCTTTACACTTTGTTGCAATCTTGTCGACCTACTTCTATTGGATAGAAGGTGCTTGGGTCGAGGCTGTAGTGGTTGCAGTATCCTTTTGTTCGCCTTTTGAACATATTGTGAAGAAAATGAATTTTGTAGTATGAGATACTACCTTGAGACACTGTTTAGGTGGAACAGTAGTCGGAACTACCTCTGGTATTCTGTAGAGATGACCCCCCAAAGAAACAATGACACTACGGGGTTGAGGCTCATAAACAACATGGTGCTTCCACATATATGGTTGGCCCAAGAGAACATCACAGACATCCAGTGGGGAAACATCACATAATACCTCATTTTTTAAGGGATGGATGTTGTATGACAATCGAAACTGCTGGCTGACACAAAGATCTCATCCCTGGCGAAGCCACCCGAAGTTGTACAGTTGCGGGTGTGGTGTTGTCGACAATGCCAACTGTTTGACGACCTCTGTTAATATGAGGTTATTTTGGCTTCCTCTATCAACAATAAAATGTAGTGGGGTCCCCTTCACCCACATATGTGAATGAAAAAGGCACTCCCCC
Organism: Picea sitchensis; assembly: GCA_010110895.2. Taxonomy (NCBI): domain Eukaryota; kingdom Viridiplantae; phylum Streptophyta; class Pinopsida; order Pinales; family Pinaceae; genus Picea; species Picea sitchensis. The sequence goes on from SNQJ01S0120056.1 coordinate 24,451, forward strand.
TCTTCAGGATCTGTTGGTTCTTCTGGGTGAATTGTTGCGGTCATGACAATAGCAGTGGGGTTTGCGTCGAAGATCTGTCTTTTACTAGTATTTTGAGAATCAAATTCAGAATTAGGGTTCGACTCCTTGTCTTTGATCTTGACCACCAATGGTTTTTTTGAGAGACATTCATCGGTGTTGTGTTAGGGGTTTTGTGGAAATCGTACCATTTTCCAATGTCCTTCTTTGTCTTCCTGTGACCCTTCTTTTCCTGTGGCTTGGACTAGTTTTTGGGAGACTGTTTGTTAGGGTCGTATTTATCATACTTTGGTTGTTGCATATTTGTATACCCAAACTCCAGTTTGTTCTGTTGCTTAAATTTCTACTCGATTTTCACAACATACCGATAAGTTGCACTGAGTGATGAGATGTCCAGAAAATCCATTTTAGTTTGGATGTATCTGTGTAGATCCCCACGGTATTTAAAAACCAAATTTAGTTTGGATTCTTTGATACCCATATTGGTGCACAAGGTATGGAAGGTATTGGTGAACTCTGAAACTTCTTGGCCCCTCTCTTGCCAGAGTATGGTCCATCTCATGTATTGGTCCTCATAGTTGTCAAGAGGGTAATATTGTTCCTTTACCACATCCACAAAAAAATGCCAAGTGGGCTCGGCCCCATATATTCCAGACTCCTCTGTGGAAATTTTCTCCCAGTAATTTTCCCACCAATGTTTGACATGGGGAAAAGCCTTAAGGAGTGTGAAGGTGATCGTTTCTCTATCGGAAAAATTATGAAAAGAAAAATAACCTTCTAGCAGATTTAACAATTTTTATAAGGCATCCGCATCTATATATATAGTACATATTGGAAAACTTTCGACGTTCTATTTGTGATGTTATGGAAAAAGTTGGCCATACTGTTGAAAAATAGAGGAAATTTTAAATGTTTTTCTCCATATTGTCTGATAACGTCGCAAGTGCGACGTAATAAAAACACATGTCGCTATTGCGACGAAGACGTCTCTATTGCGATGCCATTGGATTTCCGTCTCTCTTGCGATGTTGGTAAAATAGTCATCGCAGTTGTGACATTATGGAATATAGGTTTTACCCCTCCCAATAGTCACCTAGTATTTTTCCAATTCAACTTTGACTTGGTCAACTATCATCGGAATTGTGACGTTATAAAATCTATAAATATGTTGCATTTTATGGATGTTGCGACAAGTTTTCTATAATAACGACACTTCAAAAAGGGTTTAAGCGAGTCTTCTTGGCAAACAAAAAACATGTATTTTTTTCAGTATATGTCTGTGGGGAAGAATGTCAGAAAACATTAGAGCTGGGAAAATAATTAAAGAGGGTGAAAAAGGTGATGGTAAATGTTATTTCCCTTGCAAAAATTGTTGTACTAGACGTCCCAAAAGAGTTTTAATAAAAACAGCTAAAAAACATTGTAGAAAATATGGGCACATGGACAAGGGTTCAAATGAATATCATCCCATGGTAATTAGTTATATATACATTCATTATCTATTTTAATATTTATTGTATTCTCAAACTTTTATACTGTTTTATACATGCGCTAATTTTTCATGATTGTTTGTAATTATAAAGTTAAATTTTACCGCTAATTTTATGCACAAAGCACCAAGTAGTAGCATACATGATGTTCTAGTACAAGATGAAGAACTTGAAGAAGATAATGAATATCAAGTTAATGATCCTATTAGCACTCAGAGTCACCCTCATATTGCGAGAGGATAAGCCCAGTACCCATCAGAATGTTTGGTGGATGTTGGTTTTATGAATGGAGGTCAAATGGACAAAACTCAATACAAGAATGATTTTTACATGGAAACTCAACAAGCAATGTACAGGAAAGTGAGGTCCTCATTAACTTCAGTCAGTGATTTAAGTTTAAGTTTGAATAGAAGGAAGAATTAGTGAGAGAGGTGAACAAGACTCCTATGAGAATTCGGCCTTCGAGCAGCTTGGTGAAGAAAAACCTAGGTTCAAGGGAACTCTTGAACTCAAGTTTCAGACACCGAAATATGTCACATCAACATAATAATCAAACCTAGATTACCATGAAATTATGACAACTTGACTGGATCCTCCATGCCCGAGCCTTTCATCGTAAGGGGAAATAAGATAACAGAGAAGCTGACTAAACCTAGGCACAACAATACTGTAATGAAACCTACATTACAATAGAACCACAACCCTTGACTGGATCCTCCATTCCCAAGTGTTTCAGCACAGTTTTAAACAAAGAGAAAAGAAGTTGACTTATATTAATGAGAAAGTATCAAGTTTGACACATAATCAGAGAACAGTTCAGGTATCAAAATTACAAAGTAGGGAGCTCTTCTCAACCATTCGATGACCATAAAAAAATACCAAACTGATCTACTTATACTCAGATCAGTTCACCACTGCCAAGAGTTTGATCTGACATTTCTTTCAAAGCTTTGTGTCTGAGCAACCTTCTGTCAGACTGTGCGCATTTCCTCCTGTCAGACGCAAACCAAGTTCAATATGGTCCTGCAGAAAACCGACCATCACTGTACCTTGCTGACAGTCCTGCCTCTTTAGCCATAACTTATGAGCCTTCCATTTATGGAATGAGCTGAGGTTTCAAATACCAGTCCCTACTTCGTTAACTATATCTTCACTGGGATTAGAGGATGGTTGAACGACCAATGGAAGACCACCTGTCACGATTGGATTGGGTGTTGAGGTCATGTAAGTTAATCCTCGTCCATTGGTTGACCCCTCCTTGGGATTGGAGCATGATGGGACAACTGTCAGGCGGCCACTTGTCGACATTGGATAGGGAATTACATGTGCATGTGCATTTCGGGGCCACGAGTAGTGGTTTGGAACCATGCTTCTTTCGGGCCCGAAACACACCCCTTTCCACCACGTAGCCTCCTACAAAAGCCATGGTTTGGTTTTCGGCCCGCCCTTTGGGTTTTATCCTCCGCGTAGCTTGTGGCGTTGAAAATATCAACCACCGTTGATCTGATCATGACCTAAGATTTGGGCACGTCGGATACTTTAGCACCTCCACCAAGACTTTGCCCATCCGCCATACTTGGAGTCCCTCCAAATGAGCTTAGATATAGCACCACTTCGAACCTGTGTAGGGGAAAAATGCCCTTGTAATTGCATTTGCCTGCTTTATGCGTTGATGGTTTTCACCTGCAAACCTGAACAATCATTTGTGATAACATTGGATCCACAGGGGATGGCACGCTCACTGCGATCTACCAAGAACGCACAGTTACAGTGCCTTAGATTTTGGGTCATGGAGTCTCTTATTTAAATAGAAAATGAAAAGAAATGGTAATTACAATGGTGGAAATCCAATCATGGCTTAAACAAAATATTTCTTCAAAAAGTACCCATTGACAGGGCTGCCCAAAACTTCAGAGTCCTCCAAGCTCTGCAACTTATAGGTGTTATTTGAAAATACATCAGAGATCTTGAAGGGACCAATCCATAAGGCTTCAAATTTACCATGTTTTCCTTTGTCTTACTTAGGGGCATCCCACTTGAGCACCAGATCCCCCAAATTAAAACTTCCTTGCTTACCTTCTTGTCAAAAGATCGTTTTATCCTCCATTGGTGATCATGAGATTTATCAAGCAGTTGCTCCCTGGTCTGATATACTTCCACCAATTGTTGTATCCTCTTGACCATATCATTAGGTTATCCTTGGTAATACTGGAGGAATTTCTCCACAGGAAAGGAAAGATGAGTAGGAAAAAAAACCTCCACCCCATATACAATATGAAAAGGGGAAATACCCAGTGACCTCTTTGTTGTGACCCTGCCAGCCCATAATGCAAATTTCAGCTTTGAGTCCTAGGATATCTTGTTGTCTTCTAACAATTTCTTGATGATATTTATGAGGCTCTTGTTAGAGGACTCTGCTAAATGATTTCCCTGAGGGTAGTAGGGAGTAGAATGGACTAATTCAATTCCATACTACTCACAAAACTTGATTAATGGTTCAGCTCTGAAAGAGGCAGCATTGTCTGTAACAATCCTGTTTGGAAAACCAAATCTGGACATGATATCTTCAAGGAAGCTAATGATCACCTTGTGGGAGGCACTCCTTGTAGGGATGGATTCTATCCATTTGGTAAAATAATAAGTGGCAGTCAAAATCCACCTGTGTTGGCTGTTTGAGGCTGGGTGGATCTCTCCAATGAAGTCTATACCCCATTGTTGAAAAGGTACAAAAGCTATTACAGGCTTCAAAGGAAAATATTTGAGCTGGTACTTTCCAGAAATTTTTTGACACTTGACACAAGATCTAATATTTGCACAAACATCAGTAAAAAGGTTGGTCCAAAAATAACTATCCCTAAGGATCTTGTAGGTTGTGATCCTCCATAAATGATGTCCTCCACATAAGCTATCATGAAAATCTGTTATGGCTATTTGGGCTTCTTGTGGGTCTAGACATCTTAGCAAAACTCCCAGAGGATTCTTCCAGTACAAAACATGATCAATGAGACAATATTTGATTGCTTTGAGTTTCAAATCTCTTGCCTTTTTATTTTCCAAACCATCAGGAGGCCTCAACTTCTACAGAAAATATATTATATCTTTATATCAAGTGCATTCTGCCAAATTGAGGTTGACATCAATAATCTCAGTTTGTTGATTTTTTGGGTTTATGTTGATGAAATTAACCCTAAAGATTCACAGTTTGATTTCGTCATCATCTTGGCTAAACCTTGGCCTTTTACCAATTTAGTGGGTTTTATTTCAAGGTCAAATTCCAAAAATTTTGCAATCCATTTTCTTCTCTTCCCATCTATGTCAGGCTGGATCAATATTTCTTTTACTGAGGCTGAGGGGACATATGCAATGATATTTGAATGCATAACGTATATTTTGAAAGCCTTTAGGGATTTCACCAAAGCATATTCTTTCTTCTCCATGATATCATATATTATTTCTGCATCCCTCAATTCCTTGTTGAAAAAGGAAATAGGTTTATCTAACCCCTTTGTATTTCTTTGTAGCAAAACAACAGCCAATGTATCAGATGAGGCAAAATAAAATATCAGAAATTCCTTAGAATAGTCAGGGCTGATGAGCACAGGTGCTTCAGTCAAATCCCTTTTGATTTGGTTGAAAGAACATCTGGACTCAACATTCCATTTCACCTCGTTTCCCCTTTTAAGCATGGTTGCAATATGCTTAACCAACTCAACAAAATTAGAAATGAATCTTCTCAGAAAGTTGATTTTACTCAAGAAAGACTGAACCTCTTTCTTAGATATGGGAAAATATAAGGTCTGGATGGCCTCTACTCTTCTTGGATCAATTCTTACCTCTTCAGCTGACACAATATGCCCCAATAATTTTCCCTCTTTCATAGCGAACAAAGATTTCTTAGGGTTGAGGGAGAGACCAAATTTTCTACACTTCAGGAAGACTTTCCTCAGATGATGACAGTGCTCTTTATCAGACCTTGAGAATACTATAATGTCATCCAGATAGATGACTACAAATTTATCTTTCTCCTCAACAAAGGCAATGTACATGGCTCGCTAGAAGGTTTCTCCTGCATTCATCAATCGAAAGGGCATTTTAGCATACATGAATGTGCCCCAAGGAGTAGTGAAAGTCAAATTTTCTCCATCTTCAGGTAGGACATAGATCTGATTGTAGCTAGAAAAACCATCAATCATGGACATCCTAGATGAGCTAGTCACTCTCTACAAAATGTGCTCCATCTTCGACAAGGGTTCGTTATCCTTTTTGGAGCTTTTGTTAAAATTCCTAAAATCTACACATAATCAGATTTCCCCATTTTTCTTCCTAACAAGCACCAAGTTAGCCACCCATTCCGAATATCTCAAGGGGATGATGATATGGGCATCCAACAATTTTTTTAACTTCTTTTTCCATAATAGGCAACAACATAGGATTTATCTGTCTGAGTTTCTGTCTAAAAGGTTTGACCTCTTCTTTCAAAGGGATCCTATCCTCAATGATGTTGGTGTCATATGTCCTTAAATATTCATATTTCCAAGAAAATACGTCATCAAAATCCTTCAAGAGATTGGCATACTCAACCCTTTGTTCCTTTGACAGACTGCTAGACAATTTGACATACTTAGGATCCTCCTCTCTTCCTAAATTGCATTCAGTCACCTCAGCCTCTTCAGTTGAACCTTTAAACCTTATAGCAACATCGTTTCTATCAAACAATTTCTCTAAGGGGAAAAGTCCCTTTGGAATATGGTTACTTGGAAACTGAACAATATGATGGTCGGCTATTTTATTTAGGAAAACATCAACATGAGGGCTTCTTTCAGTATCCTAATGCTGATCAATATGAAAATAAGAGAATTCATCCATAGTCTCAAGAAACCTCTTTATCTCAAGATCATCCTCAAAAACCTTCCAATGTTTGACATTATTAGGAATAGAGGGTTTTTATTTTACCTCCACACCATACTTGAGTTTAGGGGGCAAAGGAACCCTGAACCTACTTGCTGAAACAACCAAGGAATCTGCCACAATGTTCTCCTTTCTTGTAACAAAAGAGATATTAAAAGACAAGAATAAATTGTCAACAAGATCCCTGACTTTGTTTCTATAGGCCCTTAACTTGGGGTGTTTATCTTGATACAGATTCCTGACCTGATGTACAATTAACTCATCATCTCTAAATACTACTAGCTCTTCAATCTTCATGTCTTTTGTTGCTCTCAAACCCAAAACAAGAGCCTCATATTCTACCACATTGTTTTTTGTTTCAAATTCAAGCTTATAATATAGAGATATGGTCTCTTGGTCTGGGGAAATGAAAACTACCCCAACCCCAGTACTTTCCCTATAAGAGGATCCATAAAAAACAAAATCCAAACATAGAAATTGGAAGGAGGGTTTTCACAAGGGGTGATGGGCTTCTTTCTAATTTCAATAGGTGATTGAGGACGACTAGTGATTTGTAACATATTGGTTCCTAGGTTAGTGTTTACTTCAAAAATGGGGAGGTTGGTCGGATTTGCTTCATCACTGATAATGTAAGAAAGTTGAGCTTCCCTGTAAATCCTTCTATTCTCTCCCCCAAACACAGGAATAGTGGAATATGAAAGATCCATCTGCAACATTCCTCGTAGTCTTTTAATCCAAGATCTAGACACGAGCATCCCAAACTCAGGGGGAACATCATCCACCACAATATCCATGACCACACTTTTTATTTTCAATTGGAACAAGGAAACAAACAAGTATTTGATAACCCCGAGGAATTTTACCTTCCTGGAATCAAACGAGTACAGATCATGGTAAGTTTTTGTAACCTCCAACCCAATCTCATCCATGACAGTCTTAGGCATGAGATTATGAGATTCCCCTGAATCCATCAATAAATTGTGCAACACCTTATCATGAATGTTCAATGAGGTATAGAAAGGAGGGTAGGAGTCATCTCTATCCTCTACCAGAGGTCCCAGTATGACATCAAAATTTTCATCTTGGATATTTACTGAATCTGTGGGATGATATGAAGGTTCAAACTACAATATTTTGGAAAGGCACCTTTTGAAATCCTCATTCTTGACTAGCTCTAAGAAAGGTACAGGGATTTTAATTTTTTGAATCTCATTCTCAAAGATAAAAGATGAGGGAGGCTTTAGAATCTCCTTCACTTCTGGGATAGAGACCTCAACCAGTGATTGGGGGATTTGTGCCTCTTTTTCTTTACTGCTAGATGCCACTTCTTTAACATGATACTTTGTTCTAGTAGGCTTATCGAGAATGTCACGCTTTCCTTCCTTCTTCTTGTACCTGAGGTTGTATCTATTTGGATTGCCACTAGTCCTTTCCCCTTTGCTCAGCTCATTTAGTTGGATTCCCATGAGAAAATCTTCATATGTAGATTGATTTAAGTGAGGGGATGAATAGGTCTCACCAAGACAATGGATTTCAGGATCTGCATCTTCTTCCTCTCTTTCATTAGTAACTAGATTATTTTGGAGAGGGGCTTTTTGATCATCCCTATACCTATTTATTTTATCTCTATGGATAGTCTGAGGGACATTACTTGTTCTTCTGAAATTACCCCTATTATCAGTATTCTGGGTGTTCCTGTAGCCTTGTTTTCCATCAAATTTCAATTTTTCCACTTATGTGGAAAGCAATTTTACCAGTTTTGTCAGCTCATCTACTTGAGGCTGGGAAGCAGAGGAACCAGAGGTTGGAACTTTAGACCTTCCATTTCTTATGTCTCTATCAGCCTTACTCCTAATTTTTTCAACTGCCAATATATTGGACTCTACTTCAAGGGTTGCATCTTGCATATGAGCCAAGGAGGTAGCTCTTCTTTCTCTTAATAGGAGGAAAAACTCAGGGTCAAAAGAACTAGCATAAGTAATCTTGGCAGAGGTTTCAGTAGGCTTGATTTCAGTGGGAATATTATTTTACATCTTATTAAACCTTTTTTAGAAGTCTAAAACAGATTCCCCCTCTTCTCTCTTAAGTGACCCAAACTCTATAATATAATAAAGGAAATCTTTTTTATCCCCCCAATGTCTTAAGAATGAATCATCTAGAGCTTAAATCCCATCAATAGATCCAGGAGTCAATCCACTAAACCATTTTTTGGCCTCACCATCAAGGCTCTGAACAAAGACTCTCATCCACACATCTTCATTCTCAATGACAAGGTTACCTGCATAACTGTAAAAAGTTGCAAGATGCTCTTCTGTAGATATGTCTTCCTCCCCTATAAAATTGGGCATATATTTGAGGTAATATTCAACTGGGAGGGCATTCACAGGATGAGGTAAGACAAGAGGGGCATACCTATCATCCACTATGGAATGCATTATATTTATGGGAGGCTTAGCACCTACCATTGGGATGTGAACTATAGGAGAACCAAGGGAAGGTGGAGTTTGAGCAGGTAGGACTGCAGCTGTGTTTTTATGAGAAAGAGGAAACAACTGAGTGTTGGAGGAGAATGGTATAGGATTCAAGTGAAAATATTTTCCCCCCTCTTTAGATACAACAACTATGAGAGGAGAAGGAGTAGGAAAACCCAAAGTGGGAAAATATTCTAAGTTCCTGGGTCTAAACCACTTTACAATATCAAGGGAAATAGGGGTGTCAAAACTTTATTCTAAATGAGGCCTAGAAGGGGAGAATTCAATAGGGAGACTCCCAAAATTTAAACTTCTAGAAACTCCAACATGTAGTATATCAGGAGTACTAGATGTAGCTACTGGAGTTTTAAAATAAGAAGTTTGTAAATTACCAGAATCACCTAGTACAATAGTTGAAAGTCCTTCTTGAGAGGTCTTTCCCATTTTGATGATCTTTTCTAGGTCACCTTCAGGTGTTTCCAGAGGTAGATGTGGAGTAGACCTCATGTGTCTAGCTTTGGGAGCCACAACTGAAACAATGGAGTCACCAGGTGCAAGTTGCAATATTCAAGTCACTGATTTATGATGCGCCTTTAGAATCATAATTTCTTTGTCATTCGATCCCAGGGAAATGTATTCAATTCGTCCCCAAAAAATGCTCCAAGAATTTTAGCACTGAGAGTCACCCTCATATTGTGAGAGGATAAGCCTAGTATCCATCAGAATGTTTGGGGGATGTTGGTTTTATGAATGGAGGTCAAATGGACAAAACTCAATACATGAATGATTTTTACACAGAAACTCGACAAGCAATGTACAGGGAAGTGAGGTCCTCGTTAACTTTAGTCAGTTATTTAAGTTTAAGTGTGAATAGAAGGAAGACTTAGTGAGAGAGGTGAACAGGTATGCTATGAGAATCTGGCCTTCGAGCAACTTGGTGAATAAAAACCCAGGTTCAATGGAACTCTTGAACTCAAGTTTTAGACACTGAAATATGTCATAGCATCATAATAATCAAACCTACATTACCATGCAACTACAACAAATCGACTGGATCCTCCATGCATGAGCCTTTCAGTGTAAGGGGAAATAAGATAACAGAGAAGTTGACTAAAAATCGTCACAACAATATTGTAATCAAACCTACATTACAATAGAACCACAACCCTTGACTGGATCCTCCATGCCCAAGTGTTTCAACAAAGTTTTAAGCAAAGAGAAAAGAAGCTGACTTCTATTAATGAGAAAGTCTCAAGTTTGACACATAACCAGAGAACAGTTCAGGTATCAAAATTACACAGTAGGGAGATCTGATCAACCATTCAATGACCATAAAAAAATATCAAACTGATCTACTTATAATCAGCTCAGTTCGCCACTGCTAGGAGGGTGATCTGGCATTTCTTTCAAAGCTTTGAGTCTGAGCAACCTTCTGTCAGACCATGCAGGTTTCATCTTGTTAGACACAAACCAGGTTCAGTATGGTCCTATAGAAAACTGACCATCACTGTACCTTTCTAACAGTCCTACCTCCTTAGCCATAAATTTTGATCCTTCCATTTATGGACTATGCTAAGGTTTCAACTACCAGTCCCTGCTTCGTAAACGATATCTTCACCGAGATTAGAGCGTGGTTGAACGACTCGTGGAAGACCACCTGTTGCGATTGGATTGGGTGTTGAGGTCATGGAATTCAATCCTCATCCATTGGCTGACCCTGTTGGACACACCGACTACACTGAGAGGGGGGGGTGAACAATGTAGGGATATTTTCCCCAAAACTTCCCTCTTACACAAAACTCCTTAGTTAGCAATCATCATTTACTCATTACTTATTGTTGTCATTTATAACCAGTTAAATGTGAACATATATCAGCAACATATATCAGCAATATATCATCAACAAATCATTGCCACAAGGAACACGAAGAAAACAAGATGTATGTATAATTTTCTTTTTATTATGGACTACAATCCTTGGGCTTATCAACAACAACTGAATAGAGTACAAATCTACAAGAGCACCAACTCTATAATGCAAGACTCATCTTAAATCCTCAGCACCAATTGAGATGAGGCAACAATCCTCAACAGATATCAATCTTTCAACAGGTATGTGACCTGTCGGTAGTGCAACATCTGTATGTACGCGCCCTACTAGTGGTACAGATCGTGTATGTAGGTAGTCAGTCTTTACTACAACCTGCATATCACTTCTAAGTAATTAGGGTTTTCTTTTTATCACACACTCAGATCATCTGTAACCTTCCAACACATTATATTCTTTATTTCATTGTCCAATCTGACCCATAACCAATCACAACACATCCAAGCTCTCCAACCACTTACTCATGCTCCTCAACCATACAATATGAATGCTACTCAATCATGTATAAGAAATCATCATACTATAGCAGTCATATCAGTATTGAATCATAAGAGTGTTTCTCACTCCATCAACCAACACAAACCACATCAATACATCCATACCAAGAATGCCTTAAGCATTCACCACAAAACAAGCAAGAGTATCCATCAAGATAATAATGTAACCATACCATAATTTCTATGGAAGATCTGAGCCCATAGAAATGCTTCAGTCTTCAAGAGCCTGGCACTAGTTCACACACAAGTCTCCATGACTTCATCCATTGTACACGCCCTGTCCTCATTCAGCCCGCGTATGTATGCACCATGTCTCACTATAGCCTACGTATACCTTAGAAACTAGGGTTTCTAAACTTCCAAAACTTTTTTCGTCATGATCTCAAACTTACCAAAACATGGATGCATCCATGAGATCCTCCATACCCTCTCTCTCTCATAATAGATTTTCAATACATGCTCAAGAGATGAACTTTTACAAGATACCCTTGCCTCTTATTTATACTCTCCAATTAGCTTCCTTAGAAGCATCTTCTAGGTCACCTAACCCACTTCTAGGTCACTTAACCCATTTCTAGGTCACTTAACCCATTTTCCTCATTTTAGGGTTAACCACTTTCGATAATTAGAAAGTTCTCCATTACTTTATTGTTTAAATAATCTTCCTTGACTTTGTCACCTCAATTTATCATTTAAATAATAATTTCTTCTTTGCAAGCTCTTTGAATTCTTTGACCTTTTAGGGCTTCAAGCCTACATATGAGGGTCCTCCATCTTCGTAAGGCCATAACTCTCAAACCATGAGGAGTTATGTGACATTCCACATACCACCAGAAATGGCATGACAAGCACTATCCATCTAGGATAGTTTCATTGACAAATTCACTAATCTTCATCTCATTATTCCACAATTAAGCATGGGTTCTCCAACCATACTTCAAGGATAACTCAATCATAAAGTGCCGTCCCGTGAGGGAGTTCACCATAAGGGGACCAATTTGGAGTTCATCCATTTGTACACCTTATCATCCATGATAAGACAATAATGATTCATCATTATATAAATCCAACTATGCATCATATATCAAAGAAACCACATCAATCCATATTCATCTTTCCATCATGTATCAATGACAACTCATTGATCTATATTCATCCATGAATCATGTATGAATGAAAACTCATTGATCCATATTCATCCATGCATCATATCAATGAAAACTCATTGATCCATCTTCATCTATGTGTCATATCAATGACAACTCATATTACATTTGACATCAATGTTACGAGGGAAAACTCTCTATGGCCAAGGGTAAACCACAACAAACAAGTATGACTGCAAAAATCAACTCAATTCCATTGTATGCTATATAAACTAATGTGCAATATAAGAAAGAGGCCTACCTTGATCCAACGTTTGATGATGTTCCACCATTGAGCACTTCAACCCAAAGATTTATACCTGCAATAAGTTCTTTACAAACAAGCAAAGCAAGTATATAGTGATAATGTAAAGGGGTTAGCACATCATATAGCATAATCCATTAATAAACATTACAAACATGCCCATGGATAATAATCATATATTTTCACGATACCAATAGGACGGGAAAGGAGTATTTCTATTAATAATTGATCAACAGAAGTGTCAACATTACATACTTCTGTGTTAGCACGGTTTGAAACCAAGGAACCAAGTTCCTTCCAGCTGGGTCTCCACCACTTCAATCCTCTACCAAAGGCAAGCTCAAACGAGAGAGACAATGAGATTCTCTCAACAATAGGGAAAGATCTTGGGGGTTGAACACTTTGTTCAGACTTGAGGGACAAAGGGATGTAGACTCAATATGAAGTAATTTCTCCAAAGTAACTTTGCTCTCAAAGTTGAATTCTTTCTCCTCTTTTCCATATCTCAAAATTGTGCTCTTATAGCCTTCAAAATCCAATTGAAGGGCCGAGTCAAAACGTTTCCAGTATATGGAAGGTCAAGGATCATAGACCTATTGTCATGACATGGAAACCCAACTCCATTTTTGTATTTTCTGGCACAAATATTGATGTACACGGGTTGTAGTGGAGCAGCTTGCGTATATGCTTGATGTATATCTGATAGGGTGTGTATATGTGGAAAAATGCTTATTTTTAGCTCTGGATTTGTCAAAAAGAGATGATAAGTCTGCATAGGGAAATGGAAAAAGGCCCTATGTGTAGGATAGCAATGGTGAGGCAAATCTTGCTATAACAATCAATCATCAATCAATCAATCCTTTGGAATCAATCAATCACTTGAAATCAATCAATCAAACCTTTGGAATCAATGACAACATGATCCAAGAGACCCCTCCTTGGTATTGGAGCACGACGGGACAACTGTTGGGCGACCACTTGTCGACATTGGACAGGGAATTACATGTGCATGTGCATTTTGGGGCTGTGCGAAGTGGTTTGGACCCACATCACTTTCGAGCCTGAAACACACCCCTTTATGCCATGTAGCCTCCTGCAAAAAACATGGTTTGGTTTTCAGCCCGCCCTTCAGGTTTTATCCTACGTGTAGCTTGTGGCACCGAAAATATCGGTGACTATTGATCTAATCATGACCAGAGATCTGGGCACGCCAACTACTTTAGCGCCTCCACCAAGAATTTTCCCATCCACCAACCTTGGATTCCCTCCAACTGTGCTTAGAGATAGTGCCACATCGAACTTGTGCAGGGGGAAAATGCCATTGTAATTGCATTTTCCTGCTTTATGCGCTGATGGTTGTCACCTGTGAACTTGGACAACTGTATGTGATAACAAATCCCATGGAAGTAGATGAAAATAATAACATAGTTCAAGATGATGGGACAAATCAAATGATGCAAGACTTATTCGGTCATCCAGATGAGGATCATGGGGACAATAGTGATGGTAATTATGATGAACCTCTGATTGAAAAAGTAAATAAACGACTTTATAAAGGGTCAAGAGAAAATATTCTCTCTGCTACATTGTTGCTGGTGAACTTGAAAGTTATGAATCATTTTTTGAATACTTGTATGACACTGATCCTAAGGTGTGTAATATGTTTCTTCACATCTACATAAAGGTTGACTTTTCCCCATTTTTTTTAGTGTTAATTAATGTGTAAAATAAAATTGTAATATTTACAATTACTATTCTTTACATTAACTATTTATTTTTTATGTTTTAGATTGTTAGGTGAATTTTTGTTACACTCGTCAAATATTTTACCTCACACATATCGATATTTACATTCCATTATGACAGATATTGGAATGGAGTATAAAAATATAGATGCATGTTGTGATGATCATATTATATATTATGGACAACATGCGTTGAAAACAAATGCCCGGTATGTGGTATCAGTAGATATCAAACCGATCAAGTAACAAAAATGGTCCCTCGAAAGATTTTCTGGCATATTCCCATAATTCCACATTTGTAGCAATTGTTCATGTGCCAAAGCATATAACATTTTATGGATTACCATGCATGAAAGAGAATTGAAGATGGTGTTCTTTGAATTCCTGCAGATGGTTATGCATTTAAGGAAATTGTTGCAAATTGGCCAGAATTTACAGATGAACCTCGTAATGTTTGACTTTCATTTGCAACTGACGGTGTTAATCCATTTGGAGATCTTCAATCTGTTTACTCAGTGTGGCCTATTTTTTTTATCAACAATAACATTCCTCCTTGGATGTCAATAAAGAGGGAGCACATAATGTTGACAATGATTATTCCAAGTGTTTGTTTACATTAATTTTTCGAATTTAAATTTTTCATTTTTCTCTTTTTTTGCATAACATATTTTATTTATTTATTTACGTATATATACATACCATGGTAGTAATTTTGTGTAATTTCAAACAATTAGGTAAGTACCAAGTTGAATATATGA
>SNQJ01S0120057.1:0-26700 GCA_010110895.2 Picea sitchensis
GCTTTCATCGGGGTTTCGGGACTTTCGATGTTAGGGACATGAGTCATCGCAAACCCCGATCGCCGAAACTGCGATCTGTTGAGTTAGTTAACCGTTCTATTATCTTAATTAATCAGGATTATCATTTCAGAGTTTCGTTAATCGAGAATTCGGGATTCGGGAAATCGGGGATCGGGAGATCGGGACTTCTAGTGTTGTGAAAACTTCTGTTTGCGGACTCGCGAATGACGATTTCCCGATGTAATTAGTTAATCTTAATCACACTTGGCAGTAATTAGATTATCGTTAAACCTTCTTAGAAAACTTATTATGATCGGAGATCGGGAAATCGGGGGAGACGACATTAAGTTTTCTTGTTCTTCCAAAACCGCGAAACGCGATTTCCCGATATGGTTAGTTCAAAGTTGAAACTCGTTTTAAAACGATAGTTAATTTAAAGATGGATTAATTAAGTACTAATGATTCGGAAGATCGGCGGTCGGGACTTCGTGATTTAATATGCGTTGAGATTTGCTATTTACCAAATAGCGAACTCCGATATCCCGATGTAGTTCGAAAAAACTTTAAGTTGTTGTCATTTAGGTTCATTCTGAAAATCAACCAGAAGAGTATTTGGAGCATTCATTGATTTAGGTTTCAATCATTATTTTCCAAAAATAAATCTCAAGTGGATTACAAATTCGTTAGGTCTGAAAAGTTTTTTGTTTTAAGTAGATTTTTGTTAAAAATTGCAAAGGTTCCAGAATACCAGAAATTTTGTTCATAAAGTAAAAAATTTAAGTTCTGTTTCAACAAAACTCTTTTGTCTTCTCGTCGAAATATTTTTCCGACAAATACTTCTTCCATAAGTATTTCTCAAACCATTCCCAAGACAGGTCCTCTTCGCAAACCCCTTTCATATTCTTAAGGTCTTCCCACCAAATGGAATCCTTTCCATTCAAGTTGAAGGTGGCCACAGGCCTTCATATTTTCTGAAAAGTCATGGACTCTGAAATACTTCTTTAGTCCAAGTAG
The DNA here is from genome assembly GCA_010110895.2 of Picea sitchensis. Classification (NCBI taxonomy): domain Eukaryota; kingdom Viridiplantae; phylum Streptophyta; class Pinopsida; order Pinales; family Pinaceae; genus Picea; species Picea sitchensis. The sequence continues at coordinate 1,015 of SNQJ01S0120057.1, forward strand.
CCAGGCCTTTGCTTCCTTTCCCTTCTTTATTTCACCGTCGAAGGAGGGTGGTTTAGCCTTTCTGAATTCTTTGAATTTTTGACCTTTGGAAGGCTTTTTCTTCTTTTGTTTCTTTAGGGAATAGGAACTAGCCCTTTTGCTAGAAGATCCTTCTGAATCGCCAATTCCTTCTTAGAGGAATCACTTGGCACTGGTCCTTTACCTCTGGGGTGGACCTTTTTTCGAGGTGATCCTCTCGGTGTGGCCACTGATATGACCATGTTTCTGAGTTTCAGGTTCATGCTGCATTTGTCTTTGTAGATCGGATAAACTTTGCAGTAAAACTGCGTTAATTTTTGTTTTCTTTTCTTGTTCTTTCATCATCCTTTCATTGTTAGCCTTGCAGCTTTGTAATTCAACCATGAGATTCCTCACAGTCTCGGCTAGATCTGGAGGGGTCCCTACTGCCCTTCTTTCATCAGACTCTTCGTCTCTATTTTGGGAGCCTTCTCCCACTTCTTGGTGAGTCACCATACTATGCGTTGATAATTTCTCGCAGTTGATCTTCCGCTTGTGTGCAAAAGGAAAAACGTTGGTTGTTAGTCAATATTTATATTTATTTATAACCAGTACATAATTCATATTTTCACATGTACACACACACAATAGGGGTTTTTCATTCTTAACTTCGTCTTTTGATTAGGAAGGTTAAGACAGGGGGGTTTACTCTTTTTAAGAGTGTTCTGAACGGAGCTTCTGCGCAACTCATTCATGAGCCCAAGCAGGCCAAGTGTTGTAACCATGCTTTGATACCAATTTGTCACATACCCACTACGGCATAATAAATTTTTTTCTTTTCCTCAAGGGACACAATCCCCGAAGTCCTACGGGGGCCTAGTGCAGGCTAGTTCTTCCCTATTCACCTCCTTGTGATCGTGGGTCACGACCACAGACCAAACAAGTATGGAGCCCTTTTTCTCTTCGCGGCTTAGCACTAACAAAATGTCAAGTCTTTCGACTCTGCAAACCCTGACACAGTGAAAAGCCAAACCTCGATAGGGCTAGTGAGTACAAGATCCCTGTTTGGGTCTTGTCCTCATGACCACAGTCCATGACCCCGTGCTTAAATCGGAAAATACCTTACAAGCCCTTCACGATTCGGGAAATCGCGATGCATGACTTCTTCCTTTCCCATTCAAATCCACGAAATTCATGAAGTCTCCCAAGTTTCCCTCCAAAGGAGATCAACGGCTGTACGCCTCCCCTGATCCGACGGTTTGGATCCTTTCGTTATTTCCGTGCTCGGGGGTTCGAGATGCAACGATCCCAAAAACTCATGTCATGCAAATCTCCAAACTCCGGCATGGGTATCCGTGTAGGAGATCAACAGTCCTTGATAGTGTGGATCCAACGGTCCACAGGATTTTGGAACTTTCCCTGAGCTCTGACCGCTCACCACGCATCTCCCTTGATGGACGGTCCAAATTCCTTCAGGACTTCTCTTTGACACTTTTCGCTACTCACAACCTCGTAGGTTGAAGCGTCGATCTCTCACGCTCTTCTTCTCTGAAATTCCGAGACACGGAAGTTAGCAATAGTTGACTTCCTCTTTGCACTTCTCGCAACTCGCCACTTCGCGAGTTGTAGTGTCAAATCTTGGCACCTCTCCTTCATGAACCCCCGAGAAGCGATATTTATTATCCTTCTCGCATTCTCGCTACTCGAGACTTCGCAAGTCCAAGGGTTGAGCTCTCAGGCTCTTATCCCATGAATCCCTGAGATACGAGAAGTCAATGGAACGTTGAATCCCTTCTCCAGGCGACTCGTGTCCACCCGTCAATCACACGACCCACCAACAAATTCTGCCACGTGTTCTCTCGTGCTCGGTTCTCAACACTTCGCTACTCGGGAAGTCGTAAACGACTCCTTTCAACCTCCAAACTCACAAACCCCCGACACGCGAGGTATAAAGATGCCAGATCCCACGGTTTTCCTTCCTCTTGGATCGACGACCCATATCATATCGTGATCTCGCGGCTCCAAGAGTCGGGTCTTCTACCTTCAAACTTACGAATCCTCGATATGCGAAATGGACGTATCTCTGCCACCTGTCCTCCAACATGGATGGTCCCAATGTCTTCGGGACATTTGGGACATAGTCGAGTTCACTCTTTCGCCTAAGTAAAGGATTATATCGACGACTTATAGGGCTCCGATGGGTCCCTGCGATCTACAGTCCAGGATCCTCTCGCGACACGTGTCCTCCTGTAGATGGGTGACTCAGATCTATTTCACCTTGTCATGATTTCTGAGGTCGATTACTCAGACTCTCGTCCTCCGGATCCCAGAACTCCCGAATGTCGATATCCCGATACAATCTCCTTCTCGGAGCTCTCACTCTGCTACTCTTCGCATGAGGTTTAAACCTCGTGTAATTCTCGACAGATCCAACGGCTGTTGGATATTTAGACCAAGATCTGATGGCTCAGACCTGTCTCTCCATTGCATCGTTCCTAAGCTTCCTGGACATGAATCCACAGTCCAGATTCTTTCACGGACCTTGGGGATCTACGATCCCAATTTCTTCGCTACTCGCGAAGATAAAGGAAAAAGGGTTAAGGCATTTAACAACCTCATTTATTCCTTCGATCTAACAGTCGTGAATGACCACAGATCTCCCAACAGGATCTCATCCATTGATCAATACTTATTCTTCGAATCCTCAAGGGATTCTGCGACTTCTGCGACTTCTACGCCTCTACAGAGTCTTTGCACACAAAGTGCTACCTCTTCTGAGCTTCTCAAAAAGGGTGTCTCTATGGGGAGATTTATCCAAGGTATCACCTAAGATGGATAAGGGTATAGGATTCCCGAGAAATGGCTTGAATTCTGAATTGATTCAATGTGCGTATATACATATAAATCTATTTATAGACATAAGCCATACATGGCCCTTCCATTATAAGCATGCAACCACCATTTCAGAATCAACACACTACACAGGCAGTCTTATACTCAGATCATTTATAAAACTGCACAGACTATGAGCATATATGTCAACATATGAATTTCAAGGTGCAAGATGTAAAACACTTATCAGAAATAACACCAGAAATGAGTGAAACTGCTGAGAGGGGTGCTCGTTTCCACCCAACCGTAGGCTCAGCGACTCCCAACAGATTTACCACTAGCCACCCCCGAGCTGAGACCACGATGCTGCGAGACTGTGTCTCCATTTTCCAGTGACTGAGAATGAGGGTTACTCTCCCCCTTCTCCGCTATCACTCACTCATCATATCTCCAGAGTTCTTCCTCCTTCCCTCACGTCTGCCCCCTTCTTGCTCCTTCCTCATGCATTTTCCTCTTGCGAGGTTGCGTGTGGCATGATTTCCCTCACGGTGGTCAAGCCCGAGGCTCCTACAGATGGGCGGTTCACTTCCCCCATCCCTCATTAATTCCTATGGAGCCATCTACCTACCAGCCTTCGAGTAAATTATTTCAGGCCAGCGAGCTGCTCTTGGTTCTCCGGGCTAGTGAAGACCAAATATGGTATTGGTTTTCGATGGAAGTTAATGCCACCTTTCCAGGTGCCTTCCACCACCTTTCTTCAGCCATTGTGGTCTCCTTTTTTTTAGCATATCCCCTCTCAGTAGTCCTGCAATATATATATATATATATATATAATCTTATTTACATTCATCGACCTTTTTCACAAGGTCCATTCACATCACACATTTACATTCTTGAGTTTTCCACAGTTCTTGGATAGTATAGTTATTTTTACAAACTGGGGAAAACAGGGTGTTACATAAAAGCAAGCTTCCTGTAGACTTCAGTAGCTAACCTATTGAAGTGGCAAGGGCCCATTGCCCAACAAAGGTCATCCTCTTCATAGATTAGCATTAGTGTTTGTTTTCAGCAGTATAAACATTGAATTAGGTAAAGCTTTAACTCTGTTAGATGAGAGCAGTACAGCTTAGATTAATATTTCCATTCTATAATTGTTTAGAGATCTTTAATTGCTCTGTTTTTGCATACACTCTATTTTCTGTTCTCATGAATTTGATTTCCTTGAGTGATCATAGATGTTGGAAGCAATAGTCAAAACTACTTGGGTAAGAACTAGTGAAGTTCATTGTGAACCACAGCAGAACCAACATATTGACTATTGAACTACCCATGCTATGCTGATTGATGTGTGATTTCCTTTTAGAAGGTGTGGATTGCATAGTTAGTTTTATGGGTCAGACATCAGAGTTGATCTATCAAACCAATTCCATCTTATACTTGCATGTTCCATAATGGAATAGATAGCCTCTTTGTGAAGGACAACCAAAGTACATTGTAGTTTGCTATTTTGATTTGTTTCCAGCATACATAATCTAGTTTGATTCTATACTCATGACATTAGGAATTACCTTTCTTGCTGGTGTCTTGTAACTCTATTGATTACAAACCCCGGATTGATAATTAATGAGTGCATTATATTAGACATATAAGTAGCACAACAAGGGTCACTCTTGGGAATTAGCAACAGTCCCAAAGGACTCCTCTTAATCTTGCTTAAACATGTTATCCTTGTTGTCGATTCTAACCATTATAGGTCAGGTAATCTGACCCTACATATTTTCATCAGTCCTCTCAATCGTGAGGAGTTATATGCTCAGGGTTTTGTCTTTTAATATTGCAGCAATTATAACTTTCTAAGGATCCTACCAGTCCTTACCATATTTCCTAAATCATGAAGGAGTTCTTCATGAGGATCTCAATTCTTACCTAACCAGCCATCTCAATTGGAAGAGACTCTACCTTCTTTAGTAGGTAGCCATCGTCACACTATAACAGAACAACTCAGTTCCTGTCCCTTTTCTGGCTCGTGCAGCTTCATAGCACAATTTATTCCACCTCTGTTATTCACACTCAGGTCTTATCAGTAATATTGATTAGTGCATACCTACTCCTACAAGAGTAATTATCATTTTGACAGAGGGGTTAAAGAAATTCCTCTGTTGAAATTCAATAAGAAATCCCAAAATCACAGGTTCAATCTGTAGCCCTTCAACTTAAAGAGAAAATGAAGATAACAATATATCCTTACGCGGCTCATATATGAGCCCAAGTTGGCCAAGTGTTGTAACCATGCTCTAATACCAATTTGTCACATACATACTACGGAAAAAAAAAAATTGCTCTTCCTCTAGGGATAGAATCCCCGAATTCCTACGGGGGCCTAGTGCAGGCTATCTCTTCCCTTATCCACCTCGATGTGATCATTGGTTATGACCACAAGCCAAGACAAGAGGCGCCTTTCGCATTTCGTGACTTAATGATGCAAGAGAGTCAAGTCTTTCGACTCTTCAAACCCCGAAAACCGAAATCTTACCTTCGATGAGATCGACGGCTACGAATCTCCCCCTGATCCGACGGTCCTGGACATATCGAGATTTCGGTAACCGGGAGTTCGAAATGCAGCGACCCAAACCACTAGTCACTCCATTCCCTGAACTCCAATACGTGAGTTCTTGTACGAGATCCAATGGTCCAGATCTTTTTGGAGTTTCATGAACCGGGAGTTCACAATGTAGCAACTCCAAATCTCTTGTCACTCCAATCCCTGAATTTAGATATGGGAATTTGTGTATGAGATCAATGACCCTTGTTGATTTGGATCTGACAGTCACTATCCCTCCTAAGCTTAAGGGTGTTGAAAGACACTCAGTCTTAATCCCTTCTTTGTTCTACGAGATCCAATGGCCCACGGGATTTCAGAGCTTTCCCCGAACTCTAACCACTCACCATGCATCTCCTCCGATGGATGGTCCAGATCCTTTCAAAGTTTCCTTCTTTCTACCACATGACCCTATCATGTGACCTAGGGCTCATCCACAGAGCACGTTGGGGTTTCGTGTACTGGGATTTCATGACTTACGAAGACAAAGGATCTTTCCCTTTGGTTTCCCGGGTGCCGAAATGCTGAAACCTATTCATGCTAAACTGATTCGGGGTTTTGTATACGGAGATTTCACGACTTGTGAAGACAAGGGGTCTTTCCCTTTGGTTTCCCAAGTGTCGAAACACCTACTGACAGCCACGTGTCCCTCTGATGGACAACTTGATTTCCTCTTCGAAGAGTTTGGGATTTCGTGATTTGCACGTTGTAAGGTCCTTTCCTTTGAACCCCCGACTCCTGAAACGCCGAAATATCCCTCTAGACGATCGACGGTCTAACTTCCCGTCGGGATTTCACGTATCACACGTTCGAAGGGATCTCTACCTCTGTTTCTCCGAATGCCAAAATCCTCCTTGGTTTAAGGAACACTATGCAAGTGTTATCCCTCCTGAGCTTCGTCAGCTATGAAGGACTTAAGAGTTCTGGGTTCGGTTTGCCTCGCATTGAGACTGTGCATATCTGTACTACCTCTCCTGAGCTTAAAAGGCTTCGTCCTCCAAGGGACTCAAAATTATTAGGAATATTTACATGCATACATGAAACTGTGTCCATGGTCGATGAATACACAGTCCGTGACTCAGGCTTATGCCACAACAGGACACAAGTATTTACAAGTATAAAACATATCCTAACCATATGCTTTCTTACTGGCCTAATTATACAACCAAGCAATGATAAAATAAATATAGTATATCCATTAATAAGTCATGCACAATTCCTGCAACATACACAGTATATCCAGTTCATACACAGTTACAGATAAATTACACAGGGTAGGAAATCGCTTATCTATTACAGATTGTCGCCAACCAACTAGCTGTGGGTGTTCGTCCTTCCACCTGACCATAGGCACAAAAGCATTCATTCTTAGCACTCTGGCCACCCCCGTGCCAAGCCATGATATCACCAAGGAACTCTCACACTTCTCGAGGGTTCTTCCTTTGTTTTCACTTCTGTTTGGATCATGTTCTCTGTAACTCAGAGCTATCTCTCTCGGTTATGGCCTTGGCGAGGTTTCTCAAATGCTGCTCGGCATCAAGCTCACGGCCTTCAGTTCATGACTGCCTGGAGAGATCTGCACATCTCCCTTGCGAGCTTACACTCTTCTCATCCCCGGTGTCTCCTCTCTCGTGTGTGTGTCCCTCTTACCTTGGAAGGTTTTCTGACCTATCCTGTTCCTTCTATCAGAAGGAAGATCCGGTCTGCAGGTCCCTGTGGTACTTCAGACTGACAACCCATTTTTCCATTCATGGGGGTGGTTGGTGATTCAACCACTGGTCCTTTCTTAATTAATTGTTGTTCTTTCCTTGGGATTCGAAGGAGGTTTGTCATCCTTATCAAGGGAGATTTGGGGTTATTTGTTATATGAACCCTCTTGTATAGTTTTCACATTCTTCCTCTAGTGATATCATGGCCAGTACTTTCAAGGCTTCACCCCCACTGTTAGTTATTGGCAACTAAAACAATAATACATTTACATTGTTCTCATGCATTAGCATGGTAATTCATATTTTATGATTAATTACAAATTGGGGGAAATAGGGTGTTACATGCACCCTCTATCCACAACAGTGCATGGTCATGTTCATTTCCCCTATTTTGGAATTCAGTCACAAAAAAGTAGTCCGATATTTTTCTGAAAAATGTTTCATCATGGCATATCAATTGTCTCAAAGCATTTATTCTATGTCTATAGTAGCGAGTACATGTCACTGGGTCTTTTTTTATGAGGTAGTCAATGTCATTATTTTCCATTGTATCAGTTTCTTTTTTACGTCCATGCAGGTCAGACATGGCAGCCACCAATGGATCCCAGCAATGCTCTGCACTTGTAAATGTGATGAAAAATGTTGGCGGGCCCAATTGTTGGATCATTGCAAAAATATTTTTTTGTTTTGTTGCAAATAGTCAAGAGAGGTGCGAATGTTTTTGAAATCTATATATCCAATATCAGATTTCAGAATTTTTTCTAGGTTTACTTTGTACTTCACATCCTTGGCCAACAACTTTCTTCCTTGTAACTAGCCTTTTCTTATTCGGACCCACATGGGGGACAGAACTTGCTCTATTATTATGTGCATTGTTTTGAAAAACAAATTTGTTATGTGACAGGAGAAGTAACCACTTGAATGTAGCATCTCCCATCAGACTATTTTATTATAACTGAATTGTTCTGTAATATCAGTGGCACATGGATCTCCATAGAAGAGTGTTGGAAAGTTCATTTCCTCAACGAATTTGTCCTTGAATATTCCCAGTGGACGCTGCCCCTCGGTAGGTGAAATTTTGACAATTTTGTCCTGCAAGTCACGAATTCACTGTGAATCAGTGAATCCATGCACCAATGTCTCAACAGGTGTTTCATTCTCCGATTCATCACTTGTATCAAATTCACTAGGATTTTCGAGAGTGTCTGCAGAGTTTCCATCCTCTTCTGCAAGAACATTGTTCCAGTTGCCATTTATACAAATGTTTTGTTCTTTGTATAGGGCCCTGGAACATAATTTTTTTAATGATTTCATAACAACACGCACACGCACTTTGCCTATCTGATAGGCATTTTTGTATCGCAAGCGTCTCTTCAGAGCCATAAAAATTGTCATTGTATTGTTAATGAATTGTGGCAACTCTTTTTGCACAACATCTAGCTAAACAAGCACATTAATAATTGTTCTTGTTAATCCCATCTAGGGTCGTTTATAGCCCCAAGGTATGATTTGAGAAAATGAAATTCGCAGAGACACAAGTCCCTCCTCAAGTTCTGTAAGTGCACTTACATCTGGTAGTGGTGTATTACATCTTATTTGGTCAGGGATTGCAAACTGTGGAAGTTTTCCATTTTCAAGCGACCGTTTGCATGGAAGACAAACTTTGCCACTGGAAAATGGTTTCTCGTGCACTGTCAAGCGGAGGTATTGTGCTTGCAAATCAGGCCTGAAAGACTTAGTGTTTTTGGAAAAATTCAATTGTTCACAAATTGCACATGCAATGGAAGGAGTGTCTTTAATTTGTTTCATTTAGGTCTGTCTTGCATTTTTCTTTCCCAGGGAAGTATGGGTAGAAACTGTTTCCTGGTTTTCATTGGTAGTAGTGCATGGTGTTGCTTCTAGACTGTAAAATGTCACAATTGCATGAGCATTCTGGGATATGTGACCGTACTTGTTTCTATTGTGTTCTGCACAAAAAAGTTTCTTTAGATTGTGATATGTGGGTTTCTCTCTAAAAGGAAGCATAGCAATGTATTTTTTTCTCTCGCGCATAACCTTTTTCAAGTTGTGGTAACTTACTCTACATTTCTTGCCCAGGGGCACGATGAGCTGATGGAAACTGGGATGAATTTCACTCTGACTCAGGTTCTCATAAACTAGTCTACATTTTTTTCTTAAGGCCTGTATGGCCTCATCACAACTGGGACGAATTTGATGCATAACTATTTTCAAGTTGTGATAACTTATTCTACATTTTTTGTTCAAGCCCTGTATGGCCTCATCACAACTGTGATGAATTCCACGCATGGATTTCTTGTTCAAACCCTTTATGGCCATATCACAACCGGGAGGAGTCTCATTCTCACTAAAAATCATTCCACACATATGCAGATTCGATGTCGTTTGGGTGGCATGGACATTCAACCCTGAACCATCGATATGTCCAAGCAAAGGTTCATAATGGATATGTGGTGTATCTGTTTTCAACAAGAGGATGTCAATTGTTCGATCGTAACTTGAATCAGTAAACCAGCAATGGACAGTGCCATATGGAAAGGCTGACCAAACCTGGATATTTAATCGGAATATCATAGATAGTCATTGAAAACATAATCTGTAACCCTCCACATTTCCTTTTTCATATGGAAGTGCCATGTTTACAAGGTATTCCTGCCAACTTCCAATTGCCGACATATTTTCTAGGAGATATGGGCAAAGGTGTTGATGCAAGCACCTAAAAGCCTGTTGGTTGTTTCCTATAATTGCATTGCAAAAGGACTGTATAGTGTAAATCCGCAACGACTGCACATTGAAATCCGCTTCCACCAAACAACAAATTGCATTGAACAAACTATCTCTACAGCTAGACATAACATTTGTTGCCAGCTGCAAACCATGGAAATCTATGCGATGCATAATCCGTTTCCATTGGGATTCAAGGTCTTTGCAAATGACGGACAATTAAATATGAGGCCCTTCAACATTTCATATGAACATTTTTCTGTACAATAGTGGCTCATAATGACCACTGACAGCATTGGCATCATGGAACAAGAAGCAATATGGATTGGAATATGCAGTTTTGTTGAATAGTAGATATCTTGTTTTTCTTGTCAATGACCATATTCCAACTGATATGTTGAGCCATTTAGACAACCACCGTATACAAAATGTATCTCCCCAAAGTCCCCTCTCATGTGCAGGCAGAACTAGAGATGCAGACAACCGCATCCTTAAAAAATACGTAGCGACATCATGTACTCCATGCAACTGCAGAAGAAAATCATATTCTAGTTCGTATTCATAGGACTCCAAAGCCTCATAATCGTCATTTTTAAAACAACTCAAGAAATAATCTATCAATCCATTGTGCAGCTCGGTCGACGAGTACCGAAAATGCCGTAGAACCTGGAATGTATCGAAAAGGCAATCCCCAACAGTATATGAGAATGTATCCAATCTAAAAAGGCCATTGCTATGCAAAACCATGTCAATGTTGTCATGTATAATAGACAGTGTATCTATTTCATACGACTCAACATCTATTACTTCTTTCATCTCTTGAACTGTGATTTTGAAGTTGTTTGTTAGATACTTTCAGTCTGTATGAAAACAGAGAAAAGGGGGGGAGGAATAAAAGTAGCAAAAAAAAAGGAGAGCAAAATAGGAAAAGTACAAGCGCGGAACTGGGTACCAATCCCCGTATGTATCTTTCAACCTTCTTCTTTTCAACTTCAATCCCCCCTAGTCCCCATAGCATATGACAAGAAAACAAACCCACACTAGAAAGTGAATCAAACAAAAGAAACAACGCAAATCAATAACACCATAAATTTACTCAACAGAAAGAGAACAGGTGGACGCAGTTTTCTGACCCACACAATAAAAGAATTCCCTGCGTCTACACCCCTCCTGATGGTTCCCTCTTCTGATAGCTCCGAACTACTTTCGTAAACCCCTCTGCATTGCAATTTTCGAAAAAGCTATGGACGTGGCAGTGATCATATGAAGACGCATAGTTTCCAGGAACAGAAATTAAGAGCACAAACAAAGATGGTCTGCAACAGAATTTGGAAGCAGGGACTCCCACCATTGAAAAATAAAAACAACAAGGAAACTTACCTTTCAACGAGGGACGACAAGATATCAACCCCAAAAACTGGAAACCACAACAACAAGTCCAACAACTTGCAAAGTTGAAGAACAACAAACCAGTGAACAACCACCAAGAGGTTGAACTGCAACTGTAGGACCTCAACATTGAAAAGTTGAATCAAACAAGAACAAGAATCATGGAACAAAGCAGTGAACAACCATCGACCACTGAAGCAGTGATGTCGACCATGAACTAAATTGTATTGCAATGTATCTGTACAATAAACATTTAAGACTGCCAGAGTTGTTAGGTAAGCACTTAAGACTGTCAGGACCATTGAAGGGCGTGGCCCTGTGCAAGCATTTAAGAAAAAATGCATCGTGGCAGGCCTGTTCTCTCGAAGCACGCAACAATAAAGCAAAAATCACACATAATAATATGGTAGAGAATGTATTCTACCTAGCAGAAAATGCTAAAGGAAACATTCGAACTAATGCTAGCATTAATCCACCTTCGACCAATGCATAATAAAATATATGATTCAAAAAAACCATATACGATCAAATACTTTGGATATGCCAAAATATATAACATTGGGAACAGCGATGCCGACAATAAGACCTCCAGTCTGTTGTCCAATCAGATCTTGACAAACATAGTACTTTCTATTATATAAAAATCGATGTTTTCACTTCCCTTGTTCCAACAATAGATAATATGGAAATATTTGTGATCAATGCGCAATCTAATATGAAGTCAACGATTTATCGATTGCTATAGTCCCTCTATGCCTACGGTAGGGACTAATAAAATATTGATCATGGAAAGTAACCAAAAAAATCATTTTTTTTAAATAAAGAGATTTCACTAAGAAGTAAACGCACATGGGTTCTAAACCCTAGCATGCGGTGTGTACTTGATGCATGCTATGTGCTTGGTCGCAAAACGGCCAATACATCCCACCTCCACCATTGGGGTTGGTTAATTAAGCACTAAATAATTTTGTTCTACTTTACATTTCACATCCCCAACTTTCAACCACTTAGATTTGTATTTGCATTTCTTTATGTCCCGCGGTGCGCCAGGTATCTTAAGGATTTAAAATTGTCCTCACATTCGTTTATGTCACGCTCAATCACAGCTTTTTTTTTACTTTTATTTTATGTCGCACTCAGTCACAGTTTATTTTTAATAATGAATATAACGAAGCTATTTTCTCCGGCTAGCATTGGCATTTCTTTATCTCTCACTCAATGACAACTACTTTGCATAACGAATTAAAAAGTATTTCTCCACTAACCAAGTGGCACTCAATGACAATTGTTTTGTTGTTTCTTTATGTCGTGTTCAATGCAACTATTTGTTAGCATCGCATGACCCTGAAAATATCTTTAACATTTCTTTATGTCGTGCTGAAAGACAATTGTTTTTCGTAACGAATATTCAAAAACATATTTTACGATGACATTTTTTTATGTCGTGTACAAGGACAATTATTTTTCCATTTCTTTATGTTGCACTCACTCATCACTAGTAACATTAATTTACGTCATTGTCAAATACAATTAATTCATTTATGTCATAATGAATATTGACGAGCAACCACCCACCCAAATAATGTATTGATGATGTCAATCTAGACTAGAATTGCATTGTATAGAGAATTAATTTATGTCAATGTCCATGACACCTAATTTGCATAATAAATATTGATGATATAAATGGAATCTATACTAGAATTACGTGCTTCATCTTTTCTACATTGAAAATTAATTTATGTTACTATCCATAACAACTAATTTGCATAATAAATATTAATCATGTAAATGGAATCTAGACCAACAAAGTACATGGTTCATCATTTGATGCTAACTCTTGTGATCAATTGCCTACGACTAATTTTCATAACGCATGTTGATGGTTGACATCATGAATACACCGCATGTTGATGGTTGACATCATGAGTTTGTTGTATAATAAATTTCGCTCCCCTATATCACGAGTTTGGTGAACAAAATAAGTCGAGCTTCTATCACTCAAACTCTCATTGTGGTTCTGTAGGAGCATAAGACGGAAAGAGCCAAAGGCCTAGCGGAGCTAGTAGGTGCATCTTATGTTATCAAGGAGCAGACCAGGAGGACGAAACATTTGAACTTGAGTGTTAACTCCCAATCTCTCTCATACTTCTTCTTACTTCTAATGGCACCCATGCGCCTATCCCTCATACCTATATGCCTAAACCTAATAAATCCTCTCATAGCTCTTGAACATGGTTAAAGGAAAAAATCATATCAAAATATGAAGCATGCATAGAAATGATAAGCCACAAATATATTTCATCCTTAAACAATTCATGAACCCATCGTATATCATGAACCACAATCTAACATTAATTTCACCCCCCGAAAGTCCAATCACCTCTTCCAAAATGATGCCCTGATACCCGACATCTTATCCTCATCATTACAACAACGGGTAGATATGAAATGGCTTATCTGGTGGCGAATCCATCCAGATAAGCCTCATTTGGTCATAATTTTTCCTTGCAACACCCTCACTTAAACTTACCATTCACAATACCATCACCATATTTCCCCTTGTCGTGAGCTTTTCTCCAGTTCTGAGCCTGCTCCTTTCTGGTACCAAACCCTTCAATTAACTAAACCCTTGTGCTATAGCCCAATCCTTTTCTCAACTTATAACGATGGTCGTTACTAGACACGAACCGATTTTCCAAATTTATAGGGAAACCGAGGAATACCAATTATGTCAAGAAAAACATGCCAGATTGGGGTGGATACCATTTCTGGAAAAATTTACAGGCTGGAACGAGAAGACATCTCAGGAATTTATACAAGTTTATGATGGAGAGATGGCACGTATAGGCAATCTACAACTGACAATTAATGAAGCAACCGTAAGGGAGGTTACGAGACTGCCTAGCAGAGGAGCTAAATAATTCAAAGGTGTAGGAATTAAAAAAGAGATGTGCCATCAATTCTTGAAGGCATATCATCAGCACCCTAACTAGAAGAAAGGGATCCCTAGAAACTACATCAAAGAAGAATACCATCCAATGATTACCAGTCTTCAACGATTTGTCACCTGTGAAGGCAGGTATAGTGTGACTTTCATTTATCACCTTAGGCTCCTATTTCATTTTGAAGGAGGCCCTGAAATCTATTTTCCATATTTTCTATGGATGAGTTTGAATAAAATGGTAAGAGGTGTTAAATCCATGTCCAAAATAGAAAAGACTATCATCTACCATCAAGGTTTCATTAAAATGCTAGTTTTGCATCAGCTTAGGAAACAGAGGATTAGTTGGAAAACCCTTATCACACAACACCTTCCCACGGGAAACAAATCTGTGGAGGAAACCCAGCATGGTCCAAAGAAAAGTAAGGAACCCCAAGAGAAAAAGAGCAAGGAGGATAAGACAACTCCACCATCATCTAGGGCAGTGAGCCAACATGAAAAGGTAGGGTCCTCTTCCACAGTCAGCAGGACTTATAAAATATCCTAATCAAAAGTTAAAAACAAAGTAGTAGAAGAGAATTCAACGGTGGCAGTTGAGAAAGAGGACCATCAGAAAATTATGAAGAAAAGGAAGCATAGCTCAGAAACTAAAAGTAAATAGTTTGTGGCACAACCCCCTGTCACCATTTCACAATTAGAGAAGAAGAAAAGGAAGCCTGTGAGCATCCCTGATCTGGTACCTCCTTGTAAAAGAACTATGAGGAGCATGGCAAAGAAGGGAAAAACAATAGTCAGTCCTCATACACAGGAAGATCCAATCGACCTTACCTCCCCTTCTGAGGATTTACCAATCCAATATGACATCCCTAGTCTGATCGAGGAGCAAGCCACTATTACTTTATGTGGGATGAGGGAGGAAGTCGAGGAAAGGGAGTGCACCCTGCCAGCAATGGTAGAATCAACAAAGAACTTGACAAAAGAACAAATGAAGAAAATGATTAGGGAATTACAAAAACAAAATCATGAACTCAAACAGGAAGTAAAGGAATATCAACTCTTGGATAGATATATCAAAAAGGAAAATGAGCAGTTGAAAGCAACCAACCAACAAATTCAAGACAACCATGAAGAGACCTCTAACAAGCTCAAGAAGGTGTTACGACTCCTACAATATGTTAGGGTCATCAAAAGGGAGCTAAGAGAAGAGGCTTAGGCCATTAACATCATTGACCCATCAAAGTAAAGAACACAATCTCAAGTTTCAAAAAATTTTGGGTTTTGTTTTCAGTTGCATGAGGACATGCAATGATTTTGGCATGGGGGAATGTTGAGAATTGAAATTGACATTCCCATTTCCCTATTATACTCTTCACCTATACCTTTTTGTCTTACCTAAATCTTGAGTGAATGACAAGAATGCTACCAATTGCCAATAATAAGGTCATAAAATGTCTAGCGTCCCTGTACCAGCTCTGTTATTATACGGTACCTACGCACCAAGACTACCGTTGTTTGATCCGGTACCAAACGCATTCAGTACTAAATCTTACATGTTGTGATCTGGTACCAACAACCACGCTCCATTATGATTCGGTACCAATGACCAGGCTCTGTTATGATCTGGTACCAACGGCCACGCTCTGTCATGATCTGGTACCACCTTTTGCGCACTGTCATGATCTGGTACCATCTACTTGTTACGATCCGATACTAATATGGAAGAGCCTAATGCACTAAGTTAAGTGTCAGATCTTGCCTAAGCCCATTGGTGGACGTCTATTTTCTATGATAAGGATATTTTGTTGATTGCCTCATCCTCATGCACTTCGTGTCATGAGGATGAAGCTAAAGATGTAACCGAATGATTAAACTTAACAACTGATTGATTTGCAAATCACTTCGCCTCCTTGTGTTTCACGATTCAGACTATTAAATAGCCATGGCAAGGATGGTAGAAGAGGAGGAGAGTTAGCATATCATTCAATATGTAAGCAGCGTATGATAGTACAGAACATATTCTGAGTGAAGATTAATGGAATGTCATTTTATCTCCATATTTTGATTATCTATGATTAAGAATGAGTTGAGTTGTTAAAGAGAGTTTTGATCTTATGTTTTGCAGTGTGAGTTAGAGTAATGTGTGTGTTAAAATGTCACATACCCACTACAGCATAATAAAAAAATTTATTTTCCTCAAGGGACAGAATCCACGAAGTCCTATGGGGGCCTAGCGTAGGCTAGTTCTTCCCTATTCACCTCCCTGTGATCATGGGTCATGACCACAGACCGAACAAATATGGCATCCTTTCACTCTTTGCGGCTCAACACTACGAGAATGTTGAGTCTTTCGACTCTGCAAACCCCGACACAGTGAAACGTCGAACCCCAATAGGGCTAGCGAGTACAAGATCCCTATTTGGGTCTTGTCCTCGTGACCACATTCCGTGACCCCGCGCTTAAATCGGAAAAGACCTTACCATCCCTTCACGATTCAGGAAATCGCGATGCATGACTTCTTCCTTTCCCATTCAAATCCCTGAAATTCATGAAGTCTCCCAAGTTTCCATCCAAAGGAGTTCAACGGTTGTACGCCTCCCCTAATCTGACGGTTTGGATCCTTTCGGCATTTCAATGCCTAGGGGTTCGAGATGCAACGATCCCAAAAAATCATGTCATGCAAATATCCAAACTCCGCCATGGGTATCCGTGTAGGAGATCAATATTCCTTGATAGTGTGGATCCAATGGTCCACAGGATTTCGAAACTCTCCCTGAGATCTGACCGCTCACCACGTGTCTCCTTTGATGGACGGTCCAAATTCCTTCGAGACTTCTCTTTGACACTTTTCGCTACTCGCAACCTCACAGGTTGAAGCGTCGATCTCTCGTGCTCTTCTTCTCTGAAATCCTGAGACGCAAAAGTCAGCAATAGTTGACTTACTCTTTGCACTTCTCACAACTCGCCACTTCGCAAGTTGTAGCGTCAAATCTTGGCACCTCTCCTTCACAAACCCCCGAGAAGTGATATTTATTATCCTTCTCATGTTCTCGCTACTCGGGACTTTGCAGGTCCAAGGGTTGAGATCTCAGGCTCTTATCCCGCGAATCCCCAAGACACGAGAAGTAAACAGAACGTTGAATCCCTTCTCCAGGTGACTCGTGTCCACCCGTCAATCACGTAGCCCCACAAGGAAATTCTGCCACGTGTTCTCTCATGCTCGGTTCTCGGCACTTCTCTACTTGGGAAGTTGGAAACAACTCCTTTCAACCTCTAAACTCATGAACCCTCGACATGCGAGGTATCAAGATTCCAGATCCCACGACTGTCCTTCCTCTTGGATTGATGACCAGGATCATATCACGATCTCGTGGCTCATGACTTCACGACTCCAAGATTCGGGTCTTCTACCTTCAAACTTATGAATCCCCGATATGCGAAATGGATGGATCTCTGCCACCTGTCCTCCAACATGGATGGTCCCAATGTTTTTGGGACTTTTGGGACGTAGTCGAGTTCACTCTTTCGCCTAAGTAAAGGATTAGATCGATGGCTTATAGGGATCCGATGGGTCCCTAGGCTCTATGGTCCAGGATCCTCTCGCGACTTCGCCATTCGTGAGGTCAAGAGACTTCCTCTTCCGATTCCCGATGTCAGAATCCCCGATAGTGAGGATCTCGCGACATGTGTCCTCCTGTAGATGGGCTACTCAGATCTATTTCACCTTGTCATGATTTATGAGTTCGAGTACTCGGACTCTCGTCCTTCGGATCCCCGAGATCCAGAACGCTGATATCCCTATACAATCTCCTTCTCGGAGCTCTTGCTCTTCTACTCTTCGCGTGAGGTTTAAACCTCATGTAATTTTCGACAGATCCAATGGCTATTGACTGTTTAGACCAAGATATGATGGCTCAGACCTGTCTCTCCATTGCGTCATTCCTAAGCTGCCTGGACACGAATCCACGGTCCAGATTCTTTCACGAACCTTGGGGATCTAGGATCCCAATTTCTTCGCTACTCACGAAGATAAAGGAAAAAGGGTTAACGCATTTAACGCCCTCGTTTATTCCTTTGATCTAAAGGTCATGAATGACCGCAGATCTCCCAACAGGATCTCATCCGTTGATCAATACTTATTCTTCGAATCCTCAAGGGATTCTGCGACTTCTGCGCCTCTGCAGAGTCTTTGCACACAAAGTGATACCTCTTCTGAGCTTCTCAAAAAGGGTGTCTCTATGGGGAGATTTATCTAGGGTATCACCCGAGATGGATAAGGGTATAGGTTTCCTGAGAAACGGCTTGAATTCTGAATTGATTCAATGTGCATATATACATATAAATCTATTTATAGACATAAGCCATACGTGGCCCTTCCATTATAAGCATGCAAGCACCTTTTCAGAATCAACACACTACACAGGCAGTCTTATACTCAGACCATTTATAAAACTGCACAAACTATGAGCATATATGTCAGCATATGAATTTCAAGGTGCAAGATGTAAAACACTTATCAAAAATAACACCAGAAATGAGTGCAACTGCTGAGAGGGGTGCTCGTTTCCACCCAACCGTAGGCTCAGCGACTCCCAACAGATTTACCACTAGCCACCCCCGAGCTGAGACCACAATGGTGCGAGACTGTGTCTCCGTTTTCGAGTGACCGAGAATGATGGTTACTCTCCCCCTTCTCCACTATCACTCACTCTGCATATCTCCAGAGTTCTTTCTCCTTCCCTCACATCTGCCCCCTTCTCGCTCCTTCCTCATGCATTTTCCTCTTGCGAGGTTGCATGTGGTGCAATTTCCCTCGCGGTGGTCAGGCCCGAGGCTCCTACGAATGGGTAGTTCACTTCCCCCATCCCTCATTAATTCCTGAGGAGCCATCTACCTACCATCTTGCGAGTAAATTATTTCGGGCCAGCGAGCCACTCTCGGTTCTCCGGCCCAGTGAAGACCAAATACGATATTGGTTTTCGGTGGAAGTTAATGCCACCTTTCCAGGTGCCTTCCACCACCTTTCTTCAGCCATCATGGTCTCTTTTTTTTTAACATATCCTCTCTCAACAGTCCTGTAATATATATATATATATATATATATATATAAAATCTTATTTACATTCATCGACCTTTTTCACAAGGTCCATTCACATCACACATTCACATTCTTGAGTTTGCCACAGTTCTTGGCTAGTATAGTTATTTATACAAACTAGGGGAAACATGGTGTTACAATTCCCTCCCCCTTAAAGGAACATCGTCCTCTATGTTCTTATCTATCAACATGTCATGCATGTACAGAAGTAAGCAAAATCGGATATGCCTGTCTCATGGCATCCTCCATTTCCCATGTAGCCTCATCTGGGCCAAAATGTCTCCACTACACCTTGACCTTTGCAATGGTTCGGTTCTAGAGCCAGGTTTCCTTTATGTCCAGTATGCACTGAGGTTTTGGTAGAAATTCTCCCTCCGGTTCTGTTATCACTCCAAGAAACTCCTTAGGGTTGTAGGCTAAGGATGCTTGGTAACTTAAGAAATCACTAATAATCAAGTGTTTGGAACAATGGGATAACTGAGAAGGCTTAGAAAAAAGACAGCATGTCATGCCTCTAAATAAACCAGTGCTTCGAGAAACTAGATATCAGTTACAGTAAATAATCAAGGTATGAAGAAAAAACATTCAAGATAACCAAGTACAGATCTGTAGGGTTATACAAGAATATAAAGAAGATCTAATTCATATCCATGAGCTATATCATAAGATGACAGTTCTGAACAACTAAACTGAATAGAATTAAAGATAGAGTAATGGAAAATGTGGACAGACTGATATATAATGACCAAAGAAAACTATCATTCATATAGCAAGACAGTATCAAAGTACATAGCCAAAAATGTATCCAGAATTGAACGCTTGTCTCTTAGAAAAGCTAGGCATTTATAGCCTTTTACAATCAGTTTTCAGATCCTAAAACAATGGATCTGATATTCTAAAAATAGAAAGTCAAAACTGATTTACAAAAGATAAGGAGAGATCCTCAAGATGAGGTCAATCCATATCTAAGAATAGTAGATTGATGATGAAGTGCAGTTTTATCCTCCCAAGGCTGTTTGATTTGGTCCTCCAAAGATAAAATTTGAATTTGGTGAAGTGTGCAAAAACCCTGATATTCTGCCTTTGAAAAAGATGCCCAATGTAGTTAAAAAACCTATTTTTGACCTTATCCCTCAAAACTAGCCTTTGAATTAGACTTGATAATTCAACACTTGTCCATTTGAAGTGGTTTCAAACCATTCAAACTCAAAAAATCCTGATCTAGGCAAAAATTCAGTTATTCTGGCCATGACAGGCTTTCACCAGCTAATTTACCCGAAAATCCGCTCCTTAGCTTGTGAAAAGTAGAGCTTTCACCAGCTAACTAGCAAAATTCAGGACGAGTTAGCTGGTGAAAGCGCAGATTTTTTAAAAATCAAGTTTCTCAGTCATGGAGAGTCCTTTTTGCATGCTTGAATAGTCGATCAACATCTACAAATCCTAAGCTTTCCAATGGTTCTTTCAAATCTGCATTTGGAGCCTGGGAAGCTAGTCAAATATTTCCTACAAGATTAGGCATCATTTTTTCAAAAATGCCAGTGCATTTTTTATCACTAACATATGGCTCCAACTGGGATAGAGACCTCCCTGCGAGGTCTCCATGAACCTAGCAGACCTTGTGCCTTCAGTATTGGGCATGGATTCATTCAGCCTTTACAATTTATCATCTGGCTATTTTCCAAAATTTGTTGTTGTCTTTCCCAATCTTCTTTATCTGTAGCATGTCTGCTTCAAACTCCCCTGGAAATGTTGTTTGCACATCGACATGGAATCTGTTGTGGCAATATCTTCATTAAGAAGAAAAGTGTTGAACATAGGCAGGATGGTGAGATATGTAAGCATGATTTTAAAAATTCCAGGATAGCTTCAACCTTGAAATGAGAGCATTGCAGGTAGCTTGAGGTGTTTGACTTTTCATTTCTAGCAACTGCACGAGATCATATTCACCTCCAAAATCTTGTAACTGCTACCTTAGTGATACTGAATATACATTTCTAGAGTTTAGGCCCATCAAAAGGTCGTAGCCTACTGCTGCTATAAAAATTTCCAAGGACATATGCAGACTCAAGAACTTTGCTTCCTGAAAAGCAACAAAACACTCAACATGATTTTTAACATAATAAAAAAAAGGGGTTTCTAAGAACAAGCCCTCTGATCTGGAAGTCTTTGTTGTTTAACGTCTTTGGCTATTGATGTTATGAGAACACTGCAATCTGAAGAAATTATTGCTCTTCGTGGTGCCCTTTGCATACGATCCCATACTTGATTCATGACTCTGCATTCCTGTCTTCTTGAAAATCTGGAACAAATAACTTTTGGCTTTTATCAAAACTGCTCTGTATGATCGATCGTTCTTATTTCCAATGTTTGCATCGTGATATTTGTTTTCCATTAATGCCTTACAGATTTTCCAATGTTTCTTTAGCTCTATTTTTCATTTCAACATTAGCCCTTGTACCTCTGACTGCTATCTCAAAACCCTGCACCATGTATTTCCTCACCATCACTTTGCTTAGTCAAAAATATAGATCATAGAAATGCAATTACACCTCTTTGAAAACCACGAACCTCAGAACTTCCTCCAGTGCTACGAGGTAATGTAACACTTGAAACAACAAAACATGCTCTATTTACAGTATCTTTCTCCAACAAACGAATCCGAATATTGGTCACTTAAAGCTTCATCCCGATCTTTTTTGGAATGAAGCAATACGATCCACATATTCATGCATTTTTTCTTTTGTAACATGAACATTGCTTCCACTAGGAAAAACTCATGGTCGGTGCTACTACATTTATCTCAGGTGTATCCAATGTGATCAGTATTTGCTTCATCCCTTGTCTCAACAAACTGCATGCAAATCCAATATTGATGGTAGTTTCCAATTTATCTCCAGTCAAAACCCAAATCTTAATACCATCATGTGCTAGCTTATCAATGCACTGAGGAACGCCCTTCTACAGTTTGTCTCAGACTGAAACCCCAGGCTTTATATCCTTTACAAAGCAGTTTTAGATCCTAAAAAGATGGATCAAATATTCTAAAAACAGATGGTCAACAATAGATCCAAAATAATAGAAGTTGATCCTAAATTAAAATCAATCTCATATTCTTTAAAAAGTCTTCATCTTTCTCGACCTCTGATGTGTGCAGATAGCCTTCCAAGGCTCATAGATGTACTTTGATCATGATAGAATCGAATTTGCTATCTTTGGCAAAAACAACTGATTTTGTGCCCCAAAAGTAGGTGTCTAATCTGACTTTGACACCTCTTCAAACATCTTTATTATCAAATATGGATCTTGAATTTGATGTGTAAATTCAATATGTATCTTTAGAAACTATTTTCAATGTGTTTGGTTTGAGAAAAATAAGATCTGGGTGATATTTCACCAAATCTGGCTATCTCGGGTTTCACCAGCTAATTCGCCTTACGATCTGCTAGTTAGCTGGTGAAAGCTCTGCTTTTCACCAGCTAACTGGTTATAATTTAGCCTTTTGCGCTGGTGAAAGTTCTATCTTGGTCAAAAAATGAAATCTTCAAAATGATTATACTCTGCCTCCATGGTTGCCATCTGTTCCTTTAGAATTTGAACCAAATTCTTTATTGTCTTCTTCAATTTTCTCCATATAAATTGACAAAGAGTTTTTTGTTCATCTGTATTGATACTATGACTTTCTTTACCTGTGTTCAGCTTATAACACATTTATTCTTTGATTTAGGTATTGGCAGTGGATATCTTATAGCTTGGTGTGAAACATCTGCTCCAAAGCTAATTTAAGAGAATTGATGTCAGTAGGGTCAATTAGGCACAAATAATCTTGTTTGAACCATTCAAACTGCTCAATATCAATGCATCGAAGATAAGGGTTTGTGGGAAACTCAGAGAAGAACAAAGACATATTGTTTTATATTATGTGCTCTAGCAACTAGTTGTGATGTTTTCCTTGCAAAACGCAACAGCTACAGGATGACTTCTACTTGGCATGTTGATCCGTAAAAACTTGAAGCTTTTGCTTGAAGCATCATCCAGTTTAAAAAACCCTTACTACTCTGTCTGCACAAGTTGTTGCCAAACTTCGGCAATCTGATATGAAACCAAGCCATGTCACTGCATCATCGTGTCCCTTCAGTGTATTTAGATCCAGAGGATGGTGATGTCACCCCTTGTCAGCAGCAGAGACATGAGACTTGGAGTGAAAATGAGATTTGTTGCTAGCATGGGTTGAAGGCTTGAAAGCTCTGTCGTTATTGGTGATGTCTGGAGGCAATTAAGCCACTTTCATATTCACTTCATTGCATTTTCTTCTCAGATAGAAAGTGGAGAACAATGCTATCGATAACCTACCAATAAGACCCGAAAGTAAAATGCCCATCGACGAAGATGCTAGCATTTCCATTGAAGAAGAAACCATTGCCAATAAGATTAATGCTCGCACCAAATGATCTCTGGAAACCATTTAGAATCTAATAAGCTATCAAACAAAATCTTGGGTATCCTTTCCAAGATTTATCTCCGTCAATTTCGTGTGACCTGGAAGAAACGAAAACAAACGAATGATCTGCAAACACACTTCTGCGCCCTGTTGTTTGCCTTCTTGCTCCCATGAAGAAGACGTGTTATTGCTTTGGTTGAGCACATGGCTTGATTGGTGGCTTGATTCGTGGCTTTCGATTTTATCTTGTGACTTGATCTTGGGCCTGAGAACCAATCCACATTAAATAGATGAGAATTTATGTATCCTCCCCACCATCATGATGAAAACATCTACTTCGAAATCTGGAACCCACAGCATTTAGTTGTTGGAACCATTGTCACACTATACACGTAAATATGGGTTTTTGTTGTTGTTACATGCACGAAATGAGGTATGAGATTATGCAATCGTCCGCCTTAATCATAGAATCTGACTGAATTAGATTCGATAGATGAAATGCCACAAAATTTGCAGGCTGCCAGTTGTTTAATGATAACTGCCCAAAATTTTCATTTTTCACCGCCAAACAAACTTCAAACGCCAAATGTATCTTTTATCCCCGATAACCACGGTTCCCATATCTTTGAATTTATCTATTAATGACATCCTGAAAGAACCTCGAGGATCTCTTGGGGGTAATTTGATCACATCCAAAGCTTTGAGTATGCTCTCTTGTCTGCCCATCTCTTCCAAATCTAATCTCGAATTCACCCTTTCGAGCTGATATCACCAAAAATCCAACATCATCTTGTGAAGCACCACTGATCATGTTCAGAACATATCTTTTGTGTCCCAGAGCATCCAATGAAAACTATGAGAATATCTTTGAGAGGAATTTGTATCTGGCAGTGTTTCCAAGGTGCCATGCTCTGAATTTTAAATATTTATAGGTCTAAGCATACTCTCTGTCGCGTTCTCAGCCTCCTTTGTTCATTCTCAGGCCACCAAAGACTCAATCTTTGACTACAAAGCTGCTGGGAAGATGGATTCCCTGTACGGGATTGGATCAAACTTTGTTCACATTGCAATTGAAAAGCACTCTCAGAACTGCTTTGGCCTTGTCATGGGTAAGATGATTTGCTAGCTACCAAAAGACAAATTTCTCACAATCATCTACCACAGATTGTTGAATAGGTAACACTCGCACATCATCTGGACTAAATAACCTAGGCACCTTCAAAGCAAATCTTCTTGCAGCTTCTGAGATAGCATGCTGACAAACTAGGTTGCAACATGTTTTCACTAGATCCACTATTTTGATAATTAAATCGATATGTTGTGGAAACTGTATCTTCGTGAGCTTTGATATTTGACACTAAAATTTGACTTGATTATATGACTAACTTATGTATGTTCTGTAACTGTGCAGGGTACATGAAGCTGGAGTCCAACCCGGAACGTACATTACTGAAAACAAATAATTGTTGCAAACTGACAAACTGAAAAGAATCTTCAACCATGCTTGATGATGAAATCATTCTCTATCTACTCCTACTTCTTAACCAGTTGTCCTGCCTCTTGTGAAGTGAAGTCATGCTTCCAATGAAGCCATGTGAGAAAATGATTTATTGACATCATGCTAGATCTTTCCCCGAAAAATAAAGGAAGCCATATCATACAGAAAAGAGGTTTGAAAGGACGATAAAGACAATCTTCTTCTAACAAAACTATTTTAACATCCATGCTACTCGTAGATTCTAAATAGTCAGCAAAAGGGTCATTGAAGTTATGATGAAATACCTCGTTGAGTTGTTGATCCAACTGATTGTAATGTTGTTGATTGCTTTTACTGGTCTCAATGCTGGATGTAGACTGCTTAATCTCCGTTGGAGAAAAATACAAACTCAATTTCTGATCAGAACCTTTATGCTCCTCTTCATCATCACTCTTTTTTTATCC
>SNQJ01S0120061.1:0-13346 GCA_010110895.2 Picea sitchensis
AAATGGGGATTTATGCATCAAAGGGGATGGATACCAACATTGCACTAGGTTATCTCAAAACTTATGTTCCCTTGTGGTACCAATCTGTCAAAAGTGTTACAAAAAATCAAAGCAAAAACTAGGTAGGAAGCCATAAAGAATCGACTCGTCCTTTTGAAATTTACCAATTGATGAGTAATTTCATTTGAATAATCTCACCCTAGTCAAAGACTATCTTCTTATATAAAGTATAGTAGATGACATATAAAACATACCTCTATATGTAAACTATATTTTCTTGCCCAATTAGAGTCTAGTGAAGAGCCATATGTTAATATGATTCAACTAATTCATTGACATCAACTTAATATACGTTAAAACTCTCTTATATTGTATTATGTGAAATTCATTTATTAAAAATATTGGATACACCTTATGCATTACATATTTATATCTCTTTAATCCTTTATCTCAAGTTGTTATAAATCCTCCTCTTTCTTTTTCACATCTAATTTACATAGTTTTATTACTTCTAAATATTATTATTAAATTAAATAAATAAATCGAAATAAATATACCTCTTACATGTACTTGGAATGAGAATATCTCATAGAAATTAAGTTCCACTTATGTAGAACAAGGTCTCTTCATATGATGTCATATCACTAGCTGGGGAAAATCAATCACACTTTATGAAAGTGATTATGTTGAGAAGATTTAAACTTATGTCCGTTTGGCATACATTGTAAATAGTGAATAATTAAATCTTTGGGCACTCTTATTGAGAAACAAGATCCCATGAAAAATGGAGGAATCCCATTGACTTTCCATGCAATAAAGCTGATTTTTAGGGAGTCTCTTTCCATGCAATGTCTTATTGTTTATATGTCCCTAAGAAGCATTGGGGAATTAAAATAATATAGCATCAAAAGGCGAGTTATCATTGACAGTCCCGAGCCTTCTTTAACCTAGAAAGCTTCTTTCTTTATTAAATATTATAACCACTCACGAGTCTTTTATATTATCAAACCCTATCTTTATAGATATTATCAAACCCTATCTTTATAGATATAATCAAACCCTATCTCCATATATATAAATAATTGACCATAATATTAAACCCTGCAACCATAGTGGACAAAAAAAAACCTAAATACATGACTTGATAATGAGCTTAAACCTGAATGCACACGGGAATCACATGCATAGTGCACACACCGAGGAAGAGGACAATCAAAGTTAGGGAAAAGGTACATATCGGGGCAGATGAGGAAGGGTGAAGGTCCAAAATCTATTATTCAAAAGGGTTAATCATGTTGAGGAAAGGGATGATGGAGTGGAGCATAACCCGACAAGAATGCACATTTTAAGTTCATTCTTTATTTCAAGTAAAGTTAACCTTCCATCTTTTTACAAATTTTTATAGAACCTTTAGTAAATAATGAAGGGGATAACTTGTGTATTCAAAGGATGTTAATGTCTTGTTTTTGTTTAACTATTTATTGTCATGATTGTCGAGTGACAATAGAGATGGAGTCGAGATCATGTAGATAGCAGGCAATTCTTTAAACAATTTAATGGTGACTTAACACAAGAGGATCATTAAGAAAAGATAAGTAGGCATATTTCATGATTACAATTTACATTGATTTCTTTAAAAGTGAGCAAGAAGGTAACGAAGGGAAGGATTATTATTAAATCTCAACAAGGAAGGAGATCAATGATATCCATAAGAAGGTGGAGACTGAGGTTGGTAACATTTATTGAGCAGGGAAATGGAAGATGGAAGACAAAGCGAAGGGAGTGGTCTAGATGAAGCATTACTTATGCATAACTTCTACCTTGCAAGAGGAAGACATCTCCCTGGTGTTTGTAGACATGGAGGAAGAATCAGACTCTTCAGCCCTAGTTTGTTTAGGTTTTTTGTTGGTTTTTATCTCTTTAATGTTATCTCTTTTAAGTACATGCCCTACGAGGTCTTGGACATCTAGTTTATAGTGAGTAGGTGGCTCTCATATGGGAGATAGTTATATTCCAAAATTATTATTGTCTTTTTTTAAAGCTACAAGATGGCCCCATGAATAACCAGCAGATAATACTAGTATTTTGTTTGTACATATTAATATAGAAGTAACTAAATTAATTGTAAAAAATAGAGTAATAACCAAAGAAGGAAAGGGAGAGGGAGCCAAACACCAACTTAAAAATAATAAAAAACCCAAAGGGAGAACAAATAATTGTTCTCGCTACACAACTCATAAGGTATCATTTAATCCCAAATATCCATCCCTTGTACATAATATAAAAATAAAAATAAAAATTGGAAACTAGAGAAAAAGGGAAGGAATGTTGAGGTTGAATACATGATATTGTTATTCACATCTCTAGTTCACAACACACACATGTTGTGTTTATTATTGTAACAAAAGTACATTAAAGGATGTTATTGTTGGAGTGGTGAAGGATAGCTTGGAACTACACTGAAACCATTATAAATATTAAAACATCAAAGGAAACTTTAAACCAAAATATCTAAGAAGACAAGGAGAAGTGGCTTGGGTTATGAGTAAATTAAGTGAGATGAAAATTGTTTCCCACCAACTCAAATCTACTAAAGAAAGTCCACTCAATTAAATTGATCAAAAGGGTAATACAAACCTAACTCCATGAAATTGAGTATACAATTGGATAATGACTAAACACATCCTTATGAAAGTGGGTTCAATCAATGTCAATCGACCTAGAGAGATGCAAATCCAAAACTAAAGGAATGGCTTCCATGTCAAGTAACTCTACTCCGATCCTCTTCTTTAATGAATTGGTTCTCAAATATTTTCTATAAATAAAGTAGGAGAAATTAGTGTTGAGAATTTTAATGAATTGGTTCTCAAATATTTTCTATAAATAAAGTAGGAGAAATTAGTGTTGAGAATTTTGTCCATAATGTTAATTTAGGAAAACAATATTGAATAATAGTCTATGGTTTCCATACACATATTTCACATTATATCATGAATCGTGCAATGGTTGGAGTGCTTTTTGCAATTTGACGATCAAATTGATTTTAACCTATTTTTATTTATAAATGTATGAATGGGCCTAACCAACTTTAATTATAACAAAGGAATTAATATTTAATATATTTTTTATATTTTATTAAAATATGTTTTATTTATAAAAATAATAATAAAAACAAATAAATTTGTAAGAACATTTATATCTATTTTTTAATTAAATGTATTTTTTTAAAACAAATATTATAAATTAAATTTATATTTAAAATTTGAATATCCATCCTTATAAATAAGATTTGTTATATAATATAAAATTTAAATGAAAAACACAAAGCATGCACTTCTTTAATATTTAAAAAGAATACAAAGATGTTCATAAATAACATTTTTATTATTTTTAAATAATTATGATATATCAGTAATATAATGTTGCAAGTCGTTATTATAATTTATTGTGAAAATGGAGTAGATAAGAGCATCATGCACTTCTTTAATATTTAAAAAGAATACAAAGATGTTCATAAATAACATTTTTATTAGTTTTAAATAATTATGATATATCAGTAATATAATGTTGCAAGTCGTTATTATAATTTATTGTGAAAATGGAGTAGATATGAGCTTATGGGATGCTCTGAAAATATAGATATGGTCATAGAACATGTCACTATATTTTGTTGTTTTTTTCTTCCATTTTTAAAAGAAGTAGATTAGATTTACACTGATGCAAAGTGGAGTGTAAGTGAGACTTAAAATATTATTTTTTTATATAATTTTGGTTTGATTTAAATAAATATTTGTGTCATAATTAAAGTTTCAATATTATCAAAGTTTTTTTTTGCATGGTTGGATTATGTCCCTTGTGTTTTTCCTATCTTTAAATTGACCCAAAAGCTTTTGATTGTAGTATTAAATTAACTAGAATTTTGACTTCTTATTTCATCAAATTGCAACATAGATGATAAAAGAAAAAAAACTTTTAAGCACTATTTATGAAATGTCTTGATATAAGAATTGTATTTATGTCTACTTTTGTAGATATGACAAAAATATCTATATATTTCAAGTATAAATTCATAAAAAATAACATAAATTTCATTCACTAATCCAAAGTTATGTGAATCCAGTAAGAAATTGTTTAATCTTGATTATATTAAATGCTTAACAAGTTGACATAATAGAACTTCATTTTTGATCCACAAATTAGAAACCTACACTTACATATTAGACAATCTAAAATTTCATGCACACTAATCATTCAAGCTCGAAGGTGAATATTCAAACTCCTTGTATTAAATTAGTGGTACAAATTATATATTTTACAATATCTCTTTGTCCATTGATAGTCATCCTCAACTATACTCTCTTAATCTTTCTACTCTCACAACCCTTAATTCTGCTCTCTTACTCACTCACTCTTTTTTTCCTCGTCGTTCTTTTCACTAACCTTTCTACATGTGCTTTTCTCTCTTTTTCATTTCCTTATATTAGCTACAAGACTCTCTAGTTCTTCAATGTCATCCTCCTCACTGACCTTTCAAAGCCTACTATAAACTTATTTTTTGCAGTGTGTTATCTTCATCTCCTATTTTTTGCAACTTTATGTTTCTTTGCATTAATTTTGTGACTATATATTTTCCTTAGTTTGCAACTTTTTAGTACAACTTCATGAGTCCACATCTTTCTCCAATTCTATGCCTTCCTCAAATTAGACATCTTCCTTAAAGTTAACAGCATCTTAATTTTTTATGCTTTCCTTAATTTTTGCATTTACAACAATTTTCTATGCTTTCTTCATTTTTTGTGCTTTCCTCAATTTATAAACATTTTTTATGTTTATGTGCAATCTTGAAAAACTTTATCATTTTTACAACCAAGTTTTATGAAATTGTAATTTGTGGAACTTCAAATTGTACACAATTTTCTACAAGTAAGCCTTCCTATTTATGCGTTTGGTACCTTTCCTGCAATTGGACTTTGCATGTTTGATCACTTCTCAAATTTAACTTAGTGGATTTTCTACTCGCAATTTGCTTGTAACCCATATTTTCAAGGCTTCATTAGATTACAAGCCTTCCTTAAATTTCTCTACAACACATGATTTCTCAATGCTCCTACATCATACTTCCTTTGTTGCAAAATCTTTGAGTGTCCTTACTCAACATTGTTTGCTTGAAAATTGCATTGTTCATGACACTTCCTAAATGCATCCTCTAAATCCAATGTACTTTCTTCATGCAACATGTTCCATCACATTGCAAAGTTCCTTTTATTGCAAATTATATGTTTTCACATCTCCTTATAATGTCGATAGTTGCACTCTCCCTTGAACACCATCACTAGTCACCTTTTCCAAAAGTATTTAGTTGTTGTGACTTACTAGGGAACACTTTACTTTGATTATTGCTCTTCTCTGTTGGCATTTCACTCTACTCATGCTCATGAAGCATTTACATTTTTTCAATAAAACTTTCAACCTCATCACTATACTCCTCCTCTTCCTACAAATCTACACTTGGAACATGTTTCCTAGGAAAGCAATATACTACATTCTATTTATTCTCCTCCAATTGTCCCTTGGCTTATGCAAGAACTTCATTTGTTTACTTTCCTTGAAATTTTTGACACTTTTGCATAACTTGTGCAATTTATTGTATAACATGTAAGAATTGCTTGTTTAAAACAATAATAATCCTTCAGGTTCTTCTTCCTTCATAGGAAAATGGGAAAGATGGTTGCATATGT
This sequence comes from Picea sitchensis, assembly GCA_010110895.2. Classification (NCBI taxonomy): domain Eukaryota; kingdom Viridiplantae; phylum Streptophyta; class Pinopsida; order Pinales; family Pinaceae; genus Picea; species Picea sitchensis. Next base: position 5,739 of record SNQJ01S0120061.1, read on the forward strand.
TGAGTTATCTTAGAAGTGAAAACATGTCATATGGCAAAGACCAAATCACTGATTTTGTCACCATGTCATGGATTAGTTGTGTACGTTGATGGATGGATTTATAGTGGAGTTAGTTTGATCTAGATTGATTATGAAGGATCTTGAGTTTGCATGGATCTATGCATGTCATATCCACAATATGACACTATTGATGTGTTATATTATTGGTATCCCCATCCTACTTTAAGGGTGAGGGATAAGAAGTGACAAGCTATGAGATGTGCTCGTCCTTCTTCTTTATCTGCTTCATCTTCAGACCATGAGATGTTTGAGGATGCTTCTCCACCACCTCCTTATTTTCCACCTCCTCCTCCATCACCTATTCCATCAGTTGTTCCCTATTGATGCACCCACCAATCCACCCATCGATCCATGCATCAATGCACCCACCATTGACGCATCCATGAATCCACCTACACCAAAAACTATTGTGCCTATTGATCCACCTACTATACCAATTATTGATCCTATAGATAGTATCTTATTAGCTCATTTAAAACCTGAAGAATTATATTAGAGTGGAGTTGCATTATTATGTATAGGCACGGATGCCTTTTCCTCTAGTGGAAAACTTATTAATAGTTGACATGTATATTGATTGTTGCAATGTGTATTTGACATGTATATTTATTATTGTAATGTGTATTTGACATGTATATTTGACATATATATTGATTCTAATATTATTGTTCATGTATATTATGTCTTTTCATATCGTGTTGAATCGTGTTGATGTTTTTTTTTTTTGTTGTTAGTTTGTCCGTGACATGTGGGACTAACCTATGGCTAAGAAACCGTGACTTAGGGGAATCTAAGCCGTCAAAATCACCTGGGGATCGCACCCGGCTTGAGCCACACCAACCCTTAACATGGCTGGATTTTTTGTCCCCGCAGGTTTCGAAATGGTGACTTTAACATCACGGAGCACCTTAACAACACACTTCGTCATCGACTATCCTATACCTCGGGGACTGAATCAAGTTGATGTTGTTTGATTTATAAAAAAATTTATGTGTATGTTAATAATTAAAATTATTAATGGTTTCTCTATTTTTAAATTAAATTTGAGAGGTCATATAATGTTTAACTCTGGTTATATGAAAACATTTAATTTGGATTGTGATTGCAAAAACTTAAATCATTTAATGTCATTTAATGTTTAACTCTTTTTCCATGTGAATTCTTTGTTATCTAGGAAGATACAATATGTTGATTAAACATGTTTACAAACTTGATTGAATGATTCAATCAATGATTGCATGATTTAATTAGTTTTTTAAATCAAATTTTTTTATTAAATCATTTTTAAAAATTTATTCTTGAATATTTTTACTAAACTTATTATTAATATTAACAACATAGTTATTCCTCCAATTTATATAGTGATAACATCTTGCATATTAATCCAGTGAACCATTCTAAATCAATTTTGATTAATTTTTTTAGATCATTTCTTTTATTAAATCTTCTATTAAATCGTGGAAGTAATTTTAAATTCTTACATTAAACATAAAAAAGGGATAAAGAAGGCCTTCAACTAAAGTGACCTTGACGATATTTGTTGTTAATATTAATAGACCAAAAGAGACAACATGCATATATTACACTTAAAAATTATTCATAAATTAAAGAGCTTGAAGTTCCAAACAAAATTATTTCTTTTCAAAGTGATGGTTGTAAAAGGTTTTTAACTTTTCATATACAACATAAAATGAAGAATTGTTTTCTGGTATTGTATTAACTTTTTGGAACTATTGAAACTTGGCAATAACTAATAATGCTTAAATATACTCGTTAAACATGTTTGTGAAATCACCATTAATTATACTTTTATTCCCTTACATAATTTTCGTTGGTTGTTACTCTAAATAAATGTCATTATATAATTGGAAAAATTAACTAAAAGTGTAATAATTAAAAATACATACACAGTTGGCCGATTATAAGAAACCACAATAAAATGACACGTCCATAACCTAAACGTTCAAATAAAACGTGTACATATCGGTCTTCATTGACATCACATTGATTATATTCCTTGCTTGGAATGATAACATTGTTGTTCTCAAAAACATGTGTGAATCACGTATCATGTCTTTGTAGGAAGCACCATTCCTATCCAACACATCCAAGTAAAAAAAAAATTGGTTGTAGTGTATTGGGAAAACAGAAGGCTCCTCCTTTTCATCCGATGTCTTTTTAGAGTGAATGCATATTAGCCCACATTGCAATCTTCCTTTACATTGTTCCAATGAAAGGTATCCCACCACTTCCACCTAAAAAATAACACATTGGAAAGATGAAAAGTCCACTTTCATGATATCTTGTATCTTTCCAAACTAACCTAACTTTCACTCTATTAGGTTTTGATGATAGTGGCTAGCACGACTAGATTGGTCGAACTCAACCTTCATTCCATAATCAAGTGTGACACACCCATTATCGACATCTTCGGTGCAAAAATGATGTCCATATGCCCACATGGATGGAAACAAATGCACCTATTAAGGCACAAACAAAGTATAGTGTCATATGTCTAGTAACCAGAGAATTAGTAAAAACATAATACATGTTATAATTCAAACGTGCATTATAAAATGAACAATTGACATAGAGAAACTATTATAGAGTTGTTACACCCAATCCCTATGTTTAGTGCATCCCCTTCACCACACCAGTAATGATTGAACATTCCATATTTCTCTTTGATAAGGTTAACTGGACCCAAGTATTGGGATAGATCAATGGCATATTTTATTGTAAATGATTAGGATAATGCATACTTCTACATTAAACCATTTGAATTATTTCTTATCATTGCCCCACTTCCTTCTCTTCTCTTCATACTATGCAACCTGTTAGCACTCTGTAAATTTTGTCCGGCTGATAGACAAACGATAGAGGTAACTGTTTCAACCTACTTTAGAGTTGAGGCACTAGCCTACTCAACTTAGAGAGGGCTCTCTCTTGCCTATTTCTATTTCTTTGGAAATCAGTGGCTAGATTTGGTTTGTTTTGGGGGGTTCTTATTAAAATAACTGGAGAAATGAAGACAAATTTTGGGCTATGGGGTCTAGAATGAAAAATGCATTGTCAAAACATGAAAACTTTCAAGAGGAAAAGGCTAAATGAGGCAGCGAGTCTAAGTTTATATCTGAAAATTTGCTTGGCATCAGAGGAAAAAGAAACATACAACTGCACCAGAACAAAAATGAATTCTAAATTGGTTGAGAAGAAACACACATAGTCTAAATTGCTTAAGCCAAGAACATCGCAATGATGAATTATGGGTTTTTGTTTCTCCAATTTAGACAGATGAAAACGTAAATGAAATATAAGATAACAAGAATCACATACTATAAAAGAACACAAGACTCATATCACCACCAGTTAGAATATTTTCGTAAACAGTCCAAAATCCGCCTTTGCATTTATGTATTCACTCTAGCCACAAAATTCACCAAAGTCTTCCTGCATAGAGGGCAGGCTCCTCTTTTCTCCATGATTTCTATATCCTCGAGATAATATATATAGAGAGGAATTATTTATGGAATTCAAAACGTTTAGACTTCCCCATAATTCTAAAAATAGAGATAAGTTACAAAAAATGAGTGATTTATAATAACAATTATCCTATTTTAAAGGGACCATTAGGAACAAGTCTATCATATATGGTACCCCTTTCTTCGACCGCCATTTGTCCAAAATTTGTTGGAATGTACTTAATCCTACCTGAGAATTCATTTCATCTTGGAGATTTCCTCCTTCAGAGTGCTAAACCAAGCGAGTTGATTTTCTCCGACGCTCTCCATCATCTCAGCTCTGATTCATGTTCTCTGTCGTTTTCTCCATTTCTTTTTCATCGCCTGCTTGTAGATTTCGTCTGCGTGTTCATTGATGACTAGGTCCCTCATAACAAGGTTTAATCTGACCCTCGAATCTGATTCAGTTGCGGGTTCGGTATGAAATTTAGTTGCTAATATCTGCACAACCCACCTTTCTTTCTCACTTATCGATAAGATTGACACATTAGTTGAAAACCCTGTTGTAGTGGATATTGTTCGATTGACGTTGTCCGTGTCTTCCAATCTTCGCATAGACCGTTATTTTTGTCTCCCTTATCTCTACAGAACTCAGGAAATCGATCCGGCTCGAGATTACTTCGCTTATGCATGGGACAACGATTTCCCGAAGTAGGATAAAGCTACCCATATATGAATACCAGTAGTCCTTGAATCCTAATCATAAATTACTGACAGGGTACGTCGATTTTCCGCGCTTCATAAATCTACTTTGAATGATGAACTTTTGAGTTAGTTATACGATGACATTCACCTAACATGTCGGACGGGAAGTACCTGAGCCAATGACGTGATGTGATTTGACTAGTCGTCACCTCTCCCCACGAGTTGTTGATTTAACACATTAGACCATGTGACATCGGGGCTGTTGGGAAAACTATTTTAGGCAAACTTCTTTTCGTCCCAATGTAGTTCTAAGGGTGCCACGCGTCCACTACTAAAACCACAATGGTTTTCCCTGGTCCACCCTCGCATAATTAACTTACATGCTAGTTCACCACCTAATATGGACCTCAATCGTTGATCTAGGATACTTAAATATCAACGGTCTGTAGGAATGATTCCTTCGTGCTTCCACTATGTTTGTCCACATCGCCGCCATATATGACCTGAGTCTCCAAGTGACGCCATGTCTCTACACTAATTTAGTCACCTACTAAATTTAAACTCGGATTTGAAGCATGATCGTCATGGTGATAACATAGGCTCCAACTGGGGATGTTATCCTCCCTGTGAGGTAGAAAAGAACTATAGACCCAGTTCCTTATTCATTGGGCTACCTTCAAACATGTGTGGGCTTCATGCTATGTCTTGGAGATTGAATCGTCAAATTTTAAAACCGGATTTTGCAAACTGCTTTCCACTAGGTGCTTAAAATTACCGCTAGGATCTAATTGTACATACTACTGGAAGTTTAAAAAAAACCTTGATCAACAAGCTTATTCGCGCACTCCTACCTACCCTAACTGATGAAAAAGGACTGTTAATCAAGTGAAATCATAATCCCAATGTAGCCATGACAACATTCTATCCACCGTTCATTTCTTTTGCACTTGCTTGTTCTAAAACCCTTCTGCTGACGATTCATTTAAAATTTTCTCCATAAGTTCAATTCTTAAAAAAATTGAAGGGCCTGGATTGTTCACTTCCTCCAACGGGGTCGCAAATGGATCTTCTAATATATGCATAAAACAATCATCACATTCCACTCCTTTCACCGTGTTTTTGTTTTCAGGTGATTGAACTCATTGACTTCTATTGAAAAACCGATAAAGTTGTTGAGAAGTCTGGTAGTAGGGATTTCTTGAGTCATCAGGCAACCATGACTGGAGAACATCATCTGATGTAAAAAGACTCACATTTGATACATGCATTGATTTGTTGTAATCCACTATTATTGGTAAATTCTGATTATAAACTTTTTCCATATAATGTGTCTTGGGATCATGAATTATATGGAAGAATGATTCCTTTTTAGGAGTCAAGACAGAAGAGCAAGCTTCCTCCACAAGTGTTTCCTCATTGCTTGGAGTCTCCATAGGTGAAGTTCAAAATCTTCATCCATGTCTACGTTGTTCAAAAATAGGATCACTACGTCATTTTCAGGGGAAGAAAGGCAACCTTGAAATACTTTGTCTTTCTGAGAATATTGTTGAACATTTCCATTAGATCTAGGAGAAGGGAAATGACCTTCAACAACAATTTCTTGATCGGCTTCTTCTTTAATCTGATGGTTAAGTGCATATTGCAATTCTGAATTGAAATACCTTTCCAAGTAATGATCGTTAAATGCATGTGAGTGTAGTTGGTGTTCTTCAATGATAACAACCTTTTCATGTAAAACAATACTACTGTGAATACAGTCATAACTCCCTGTTTTTTCTGAAGTCTCGTGATTTTCTCTTAACCATTTAAAGGAAGAAAAACATAAGGGAAGAGAGTTTTTATCTGTAAGTCCACTGCTTTCTTCATTTTCAACATCATTCTTGGATGCTTTCTGATTTGAAACACTACAGAAATTTTGTTTCAACAGTTCAAATGAGGGAAAACACAATGGCAAGGTTTTGTTACCTGACTCAAAAACTTCTTCATTTTCTCTACCGTCGTCATAGGTACATTTCTCCATTTCTTTGGATTGTTGGGCATGCTCACTTTCATCTTTGTCTTTGGCCAATGACTACACTTCTGAATTGACAAGATCTTCCACAAAATAAGGAATAGGGTCATCAAGCGCCTGAGAAGACTGCTCCAATATCTTGTCGATCTGTTTCGTTGGTTTGTTGTGACTTTGCATCAGCACAAATTCACTTGCTTCAACAATGATTTGAGAATTCTCTCTTAAAAATTTGAATGCAGCAAAGCACAAGGGTAGAGAATTTTCTTCAACTGATCCAATACTCTTCCCTTTGTAAGTGTGATATGTAGGTTGACTTATCTCATCGTATTGCTGAAAAAGAAAGTCTTCAACATCACAATCCTCCTCATATTTTTCATATACAGGTAAACCAATTGTCTGTGTGATGTCATCTAACAAGAACAAATTGGGAACATCAACATGTTCTTCAACAAATAGATGTGTAACCTCATCCTCTTGACCGTCTATAAACGAATACAAAAAAAAAAATCATCCTTTTGCTTATCATGAGATGGATCAACACCCCCTCTTTCAACAAGTGGAATATAATTTTTTGCAGAATCATTGTCATAAGAAACTGCAAGGGGTGGGGTGATCCGTAGGATCTTTTAATAACTTATGGTTGAGTTTTAATTTTGCATGCGTTAATTAACCATTTGAGAAACTTAGTGAAAGAATGAGGAAATAAGAGGAATTATAACAGCCGTATACATATGTGAAGATCTGAAATGAAATAATAGACAGCAAACCATAACACGCAGATTGATAATGGAGTTCGGCACAACTTTGCCTACGTCTCCGGGCCTTTTCTCTGTGGGAGAGGCTTCTTTATTTCTGTTCAAATGCTCAAAAGTACATCGCTGCAATGCCAAATGGCTACAAGAATGATCTGATCATTTTCTTCCATATCAATAGAACCATGTAAAGAAAATGGCACGCAAAACGGACGTCCGGAGCTCCCATAAATGGTCCGACAGCGTCTCCTCCTCAAAAGCTTCTCTGCATCAAAATGACTTTGGCTTGGTTTCTCCTCAGCATAATTCTGCTATGAATGCCCTCCCTATGGCCTCAAACATGCCTTGGTTATATAGCTTGGAAGTTAGTTTCTCATCTCTAACTTCCTCCCAAAATTTAGGCTCCAAAACTACCCAATAACTCCCCAAAACCATTAAAAATAGGCTTAATTACAATTAAAACTCAAAAATTAGTTACAAAACCCACTTTATAGTTAAATTTGGGCATAAGCCCCCTTTTTCCCAGCGCGCCCCCCCTTGACAGGGTCATATGGGTTCATATGGCCAAGCGCTAGCCCAAAGGGCTAAGCGTTGGCCCCTCTCCATACAATACTTTGCA
>SNQJ01S0120061.1:13356-40600 GCA_010110895.2 Picea sitchensis
CCACGTGGCATCTCCCCATTTGTCGGATTAATGCCACTTGTTAGTTATTGACTGGTCCAGTTGCCTGCCACATGTCTGCCTTGTCAGGGAACCTGCCCAATCACCATCAGCCAAAGAGTGCCACATCATCTCCTGCACAATCAGTATGCTGATGTCATCAGCATTGACTTTTTGACCAGTTGACCTTTGACTTTTTACCTGTTTGGGCTTCCAATCAGAACACGATAACTTTCGCATACGGAGCCCGTTTGACAAAGTAAATATACCGTCGGAATCAGGAAGACAAGATGAACGCAATGGCGTTGGTTTCGTTGGATTCCGAGCACTTTCATTTTTGAGCATTTTTCAAGCCCTGACAGGCTTCTGGATCCGATTTTGGATCATGGGGACAAGGTACCAACACCAAAGCCGAACTACTGGGGGCGTGGGCTTCCCTTGTCCTGGCTCAAAGGCTAAACATTGATGTGATGAGACTTCTCGGAGACTCAAAACTCATTATCAACTGGATAAATGACAAGGCTGACCTCCGATCAGCAACTCTGGAATGCTGGAAAGAGAGAACTATCGAAGCCATAAGACTGTTCAAGAGCCTCTCTGCCTCCCATATCTACAAAGAAGACAATGCTATCATGGACCATATATCAAAATTGGCTTTATCCCATCCTCTCGGTTTCATGAATTTCTCTAGATGGGAGGATGGCAACGAGGGCCCCCCAACCTTGCTCAAAATCTGAAGTGAAAGACTATAGGATATCAGATCTTTTGGCAACAGAATTATTGATCTGCAACATATTTTTGTCCATTCAGCGATATCCCAGGACGGATTACAATCTCACTGGATACTGATATGTAAATTCTCGGATTTTGTCCATTCGGCGATACCATTGTTCTGTGTAATTGGCCGATGATATGCAAATAGGTCTTTGTTCTTTGTATTAGTCATTGATATGTAAATTTGTATATTCTGTTGAATATATAGAGTAACTTTTCCGTGGAAAAAAGAAACTGCAAGGGGACCTCTGGTGTTGTCGATTCTATGTTCAGGATCCCAATCAACCCCTTTCCTTTCATATTTACTTTCACATTCTTGAGCATTTAGTCTCTCATTTTGAATCTATTTACATGCTTGGATGTTGTGTTGAATGTCATGAGCATCATAGAACATTTTTTGTAAGGACTTGGATCTTCTTTCCATAAGAAAGAGAGACGAATCTGAATGGAGAGTAGTTGCATAATGGAGCATGGCAGCAGCTTCAGTGGGTCGAATTTCTTTGGGAAAATTGTGATAGGTATTGGAAAACCTTCTACTGAATATGGAAATAGTTTCATTGTCTTGCTTTTCCAAAGCGTAGAACTCTCTAAGCTGTAGGTCCAAATATTTCTTCTTGCCCCAAAACTTTAAAAATACATCTTTCAATTCCTCCCATGAGCTAATTGTCTCTGGCTGCAAATTTTTAAACCAGTCTTTGGTGTCCCCTTTCAAGGATTGCGAGAAGGCCCTCATACAAACATCATCATGGTTGATCTCAAACAAATCTATAAAATGCTCAAACCTTTGGATGTGTTTTTCAGCTGAGATGGTATCAGGTTCCCCATTAAACATAGGTAGGTACTCATAGTGTTTTGGAGGAAATTATGAAGGATGTGGGGTAACCTTAAGGGTTTCTATCTATGCTGAGTCTTGGAGGGTGTTGGATCAAGTGCAGGAGATGAGATATCAACCCTGGTTTCATGAGGCTCATCAACTTGGTTATGGTCATCATGTGGCCCAGATGATTTTTTTTTATCAAAATGAGTGATAAACTGAGGAGACGTTCGTGTAATTCTAAGAGGGAGATATATAATTTTTGGATTGTCATGGTCATTATTTGCATGAAATAAGTAAAGAAGAACTTGTCTAGCATTTTTGAGAAAAGACCAGAGACAACTTATAGTGGAGTCAGTAATAACGTCTTGGGATTCAGATTCTGCATTAAGAGTGGAATCGTCATTGATGTTTTGGAAGCTGGATTCTTCATTTAGGGTGGAGTCGCCAGTGAAAATTTAAATCTTTGGATTCTTCTACCAGTAGAATCACCTTCAAACTGATTTTTTGATGTGTGGAGTCGCCAGAGCAGGAATACAACCAATATGTGCCTAAGTGTTTTTTGCTCTCAGACCTTAGAGCTCAACCATGTCATTCTTCCCAAGAAAAAAAATTCAATTTCGTCATCGGCAACGGTGCCAGAATGTTAGCACTCTGTAAATTTTGTCCGACTGATAGACAAATGACAGAGGTAACTGTTTCAACCTACTTTAGAGCTGAGGAACTAGCCTTCTCAACTCAAAGAGGGCTCTCTTTTGTCTCTTGCTATTTCTTTAGAAATCGGTGGCTAGATTTGGTTTTTTTGGGGGGGTTCTTATTAAAATAACTAGATAAATGAAGACAACTTTTGGGATATGGGGTTTGGAATGAACAATGCATTGTCAAAACATGAAAACTATCAAGAGGAAAAGGCTAAATGAGGCAGTGAGTCTGAGTTTATATCTGAAAATTTGCATGGCATCAAAGAAAAAAGAAACATACAACTGCACCAGAACAAAAATGAATTCTAAATTGGTTGAGAAGAAACACACATAGTCTAAATTGCTTAAGCCAAGAGCATTGCAATGATGAATTCTGGGTTTTTGTTTCTCCAATTTAGACAGATGAAAGCATAAATGAAATATAAGATAACAAGAATCACATACTATAAAAGAACACAAGAGTCATATCACCACCAGTTAGAATATTTTCGTAAACAGTCCAAAATCTGCCTTTGCATTTATGTATTCATTCTAGCCCCAAAATTCACCAAAGTCTTCCTACACAGAGGGAAGGCTCCTCTTTTTTCCATGCTTTCTATATCCTCGAGATAATATATATATAGAGAGAGAGAGGAATTATTTGTGGAATTCAAAACGTTTGACTTCCACGTAATTCTAAAAATAGAGATAAGTTACAAAAAATGAGTGATTTATAATAACAATTATCCTATTTTAAAGGGACCATTAGGAACAGGTATGTCATATTTGGGGCCCCTTTCTTCGACTGCCATATGTCCAAAATTTGTTGGAATGTACTTAATCCTACCTAAGAATTCATTTCATCTTGGTGATTTCCTCCTTTAGAGTGCCCAACCAAGCGAGTTGATTTTCTTTGACGCTCTCCATCATCTCAACTCTGATTCAAGTTCTTTGTCATTTGCTCCGCTTCTTTTTAGCCGCCTGCTTGTAGATTTTTCCCACATGTTAATTGATGACTAGGTCCCTCATAACAAGTTTTAATCTAACCCCCAACTCTGATTCAGTTGCGGGTTTGATATGAAATTTAGTTGCTAATATCTACGCAACCCACCTTTCTTTCTCACTTATCGATAAGCTTGACACATTAGTTGAAAACCCTATTGCACTGGATACTATTCGATTGACGTTGTCCATGTCTTCCAATCTTCGTATAGACCACTATTTTTGTCTCTCTTATCTCTACAGAACTCAGGAAATTGATCCGGCTCGAGATTACTTCGCTTATGCATGGGACAACGATTTCCCAAAGTAAGATAAAGCTACCCATATCTGAAGACCGATAGTCCTTGAATCCTAATCATGAATTACTGACAGGGTACGTTGGTTTTCCACGCTTCATCAATCTACTTCGAATGATGAACTTTTGAGTTAGTTATACGATAGTGTTCACTTGACATGTCGGACGGGAAGTACCCAAACCAGAGATGTGAGGTGATTTGACTAGCCATCACCTCCCCCCACGAGTTGTTGATTTAATACATTAAACCACGTGACATTGGGGTTGTTGGGAAAACGGTTTTAGACAAACTGCTTTTCGCACCTATGTACTTCTAAGGGCGCCACGCGTCCACTACTAAAACCACAATGGTTTTCCCCGGTCTTCCCTTGCATAATTAACTTTCGTTCTAGTTCACCTCCCGATATGCGCCTCAATCGTTGATCTGGGCTACTTCAAGATCAATGGTCCGTAGGACTGCTTCCTTCGCGCTTCCACTACGTTTTTCCACATCGTCACCATATATGACCTGAGTCTCCAAATGACGCCATGTCTCTACATTGATTTAGTCACCTGCTAAATTTAAACTCGGATTTGAAGCATGATCGTCATGGTGATAACACAACCCATGTTTACATGCCCTTTACATTATAAAGAATAAATTGATTGATGGTGTCAATTTCTAATTTCGTTGATGTGTCCATGAAATTAAAACAAATAGTATGAGATCAAATAAATATTATACCTTCCCATAATTTCTTCAATTCATTGATTGATGGTTGGAGGTAGATATCCATTCTCTTCACTTATTCTACTAGGAACTATAAGAGCCAACATAAGATGGTCATTATTCACGGACTACTATGGGGGGTATTGTTATTGATCACTATTACAAGACAAACATAATAGTTGAGGTTTTGGAGGGAATATGGGTATCTCCATCCATGTTTATGCTCAGTTGAAGGCTTCATACTTCATCCTTAAATATATCAAGCCATGTATCCTTTATATGCTTCATGGATATTGAATAGGTTGGGATCTACATAAATCCCAACTCATTTTTGTATGAAGCATTCCACCCCTACAACACACGCTAATTATTTACGATGAAATATCCTTTGAATCCTTGGGACTATAGGCATGTGCCTCAATAGCTTGTGAGGAGGACCATGTGCATTACCCTTTTTTTAATATTTTTTATACCAATCATGCCCACATTCTAGACTTATCACTTTGTCTATGAATTCACCTATATAAAGAATACAATCATTCAGATAAGTGTGATATGATATATAGTTAACACCTAATCCTTTTAGTAGTTGCACTGCCCCTTCACAATTTCCAGGAGGACAATATTACATGGAAGTACCTTGTATTTTAATAACCCGCAAATAGTGAAAATATGAATCTATGTTGTCATTAAGCATGCATAAAATCCCTTTTCATTATTTACTATGTGACAAGATTTGATAAAATATAGGGGATTTAATTGTTAGTTACCTCATTTTTCTCAGAAACACATGTTTGGCATGCCATACATTGCTTTCAAATTGTACAATAACATTGTTGTCCCTAGTTAGGTAGATCTTAACCCATGTTCAAAGAGAGGGGTGGCGGAAGCAGATTTCAAGATTTCAAAGAAGGTATTGTTCATATGAGCATCAACCCTAGCTCATATGAGCATCAACCTTATCTCATACTGTAGATGATATGATCTAGTGACTCGAGATGTAGTGGGAATTGAATAGGTGGTTAATTCAACCATGCTCGGTATGCTTCCTCTCCGAGTTGTGTTCTTTTAGCAACCCTTTATTGATATCGTAGTGGGGTGCAACGATATATGGCAGACATGTCACTCATCATCTAAATCCTAATTGAAAAAATATTAGAAATTAAATCAATGATATTAGTGAACATAATGCACTCAGTATCTTCACACATTAGACTAAACATTTATTAGAAGGATGATTTTTTTTTCAATACACACGTAACCAACCACTTTATAGAACAAATGTCTAAATAAGCAATAAATTTACATTAATTCCATTGAAAATCAAAAAATACAATTACTCAATGATGTTTTTCTTATTCCCCAAGGGGACATCTAAAGGTAGTCATAATTCAAGCCACATATGAAGAGCAGTTTTTGGTCTACAAAATTTATAGTTTATTAACAACTCATCACTAGGAGACATATTGTATATTGCATGTTTAGATGTCTTCTTTTTTCGTAAATAACTCTTTGTCATTGGAATGTTCCTCAAACAAATAATTAGCACTAAAAAATTAGCACCTATAGTTATTTATGAGTCATGTAATGTTGTCTTCAGTGCATGGACAACCATCAACATATAGCAAGTTCTTTGTATAAAAGTTTTCGGAAGTCTAATTTTTCATGCATATATCATACATGGAAATGTTATGTTTGTATTTAACAATATTCAAGTAATCATATTGGCTATAAAGAGAACCACAAAATGGCATAAATTCTACTAATTGTTTGGAAGGGATGGACACATGTGAAAAGATAAACACAAGATTTGTAGCATTTATTTTAGACTTGGCAATCATGTAATTACTACCACAAAAGGAGAAGTTGGTTCCGACATTGGGCATAGGCAAGGAAGTTGGCCAGTATACATACAAAGTGTGATTGCAATAGGATTGGTATTTACTTTTCAAATGGACATGAAGAAACAAATAACATATGCAAAATCTCGACTTGACGAGCTACAACACGTCCACTTGAGCCAATATTCTCCCTTAAAAATGGAAAATGTCGATTCAAGACTTAATATTATCACTCCCAATTGGAGCCAAGAGGCTCTCACTTCCAGCAGGCACACACCACTACTCTAGGGATCACTACATCACTAACCTTCAACGATTGAACCGACATTGGTGTGTACATGGACATTGTTTTTTTCTTTCTTAAATACATCTTATATTTACATAAAAGTACTTACAAACAATAAAGAAAATAGTGCAAGGATCTATACAATAGACATCATAACCTCTTTCATAATGCTACCAATATTGAGATAAAACTAGAATGAGTTATGGGATCAAGAGAGTGTGCATCTTTAATCAATGGAGCATCTTTAACCAGGTGCAGTGGCATACCTCATCCCACCACATGGTTTGAAAGGTAGATAGTGAGCTAACCTCGTGATAAAAGATAGACTTACACCTGAGATTCCATGTAATGAACAAATACAAAATCCATAAGCACTACCATATCCTGGAAAGGGACAGATGAACTAGAGAACAACAATCTCCAAACAATGCAACACACTAATGAATCATGTCCTGAAGCAACATTGAATATTGATCCTCTAAAAATATCCAATATATTTTGGCAAACTAACACTCCCAAAACACGTGTTTCATAGTCTTTGAGAAATGGAAAAAATTAGATAGGCCCTTAGAGAGCATGCTCTTAGCCAACTAAGCTTTGAATGGGATCCCCTGATACATCTCTAACCAAGCAACAAGTTGCAATTTATAATAAAGTTGAATGGACCAAACACTATGAAGTACCCATATATCCCTTGAATCTATGGACACTCACCTTGCATTGAGGACTAAATATAATGAATGTCTCTTATGGAGCATCAAATACAAATGATGTCAGTCATACTAGTGAAACAGACAAGCAAAGCTCCATCCCAAATCCCTCACAATAGCCCAGGCATCCCAATATTCACTTTTAATAAGTCATACTCAAGAATAATCCCTATAAATTCCATACTCGAAGGATGGTTAGGGAGAATCAATGCATACTCATGAGCTAAAGAACACCCATCCTTCCAATATCGAGTGTCAGAATCCCACATATCTCCCAAAAATAAAATTCCATTCCTGCTCAAAATACATCCATTAAAGCAAGGAAACTCTACAACACAACTACCTT
Organism: Picea sitchensis; assembly: GCA_010110895.2. Lineage (NCBI taxonomy): Eukaryota > Viridiplantae > Streptophyta > Pinopsida > Pinales > Pinaceae > Picea > Picea sitchensis. The sequence goes on from SNQJ01S0120061.1 coordinate 20,811, forward strand.
AAATACTCGATATCCAAATGGGATGACAAGCTAAACCCCACCCTAACATCCTACCCTCTCGATGCCATTGAACTATCCCCATGAAGCCTTTATACGCTGATTAAATGCTCATGAAGATGAATGAGCCCAAATCCTGAAACAAATCAGACAAGGAGATAATATCACATAAACCAAATACCCTTATACTCTACCAGATCACTAAGTAGACATCATTTGATGCTGAAAAAAGAGTTTCCAAGGGATAACCCCTCTATACATATGACCACCCACTTGGCCATAATAATTTCCTTGGGTGGAAACATCAATGAAACCAAATCCTCCTTTGTCCTTGGGCACAGTAAACACATCCAATGGAACCAAGGGAAGGGCCCTCTCTCCATCATACTTGAACCAAAAGTATTCCCACAAAATCTTCTCAAGCCATCGAAACTAGGCCCTTGTAGGAACCACCAAGAGATACAATATACATGTGAATCCTAGAGAATGCCCTTAACAACAATAAAATTCCCAACAAATGGGAGGTCCTTTTTTTTCCAAGGAAATCTTCATGGGAAACCCTCTAATTACTTCCCCATGATCCATGGATGGTAAATAGGGTAAAACATTGGTCTTGATTACAGAGCCCAACCCTGAGGGGATTAAGAAAGTTCATCTTGTGACTTCCCCAACTTTGGGGAAGATATCTCACATTTATCTCATGACCACTTGAGCTAACCCTTAGGGCTAAATGGGAGGTCCTTATGATGACAAACATGAATTTTATTTTGAATGCTTAGAAGACACCAAAAGAAATACCTAAATACTTCACAATGACCCATGGAAAATATATTTCCAAGCTACAAGAATCCAATCTAGTGGTGAACCCATCCTAAACAATAAAAAATCTATCTTGTGATCATTTACCATAACACTAAAAGTAGAGGAAAAGGTATCCAAGCAAGAAAAAGCCTCATCAATTGAACTCTACTCAATACTCATTGAGAGGAGAGAATCGTTGGAAAAATGGTTATTAAGAATCTATGAGCCATCTAGGAGTAGTATGAATCAAACCTATCCCGCAATACACACAAAGTATGCTTATGGCACCATTTATGAATATGATCTGCAATGAGGGTGGACGTGTTTTGTTGAAAATTAGTGAGAATTTCCAATCCCAGATCGTGGCATGCAAGTAACTGAAAGTATGTGAGGAAGGCAATGGAAATGAATGAAAAAGTGGTATGAGCACTAGTAGGATGGTCAATATATCATTTGGTGGCATGTTTAGTGAGAGCATGTTGAAATAACCTTAACTGAATGGTGTAATCAATGAAGTTGTTGGATGAGCACCAAATGTGAAATTCATTACATGATTGGAAGGATTTCTCCTTCTTTTCTATCAAACATGGGGTGTTCAGAAGGAAATTTAGAAGGCATGGATAGCCATAAAAGATCATGTAGGATTGGATCATTGATAATCTTTGTCAAATCGAGGAGATAAATACTAGCAATAATGGTAGGCAAGGTTTCTTGAGAGGATGGGGTTGGCTCCAACCATTGAAGATGAATGGGGGTTGGTTGAACCTGAAGGAAATGAGCTCAACACTCATGTGTGAGGGGATGTAAAGCCTAACAAGTAATATCCAAGCAAGTATGATCCAATCATAGATGCATGTGGGTGGGTGTGTAATGGTTGTCTATCACACCTTGATTGAGGTGCAAATAACGAGGAAAATCCTCCTACTAGGGGAGGAAGGTTTTGTAACCTAAGAGAACATTGATGTGATGGTGAGTTCTCTATGTTGCCTACATATGTCAAGATTTAAGGACTCAAGGTGAGAGTGTAGATGTGTGGAATCCATGCAAAAGAGAAAACAAAAATGAAGTACCCAAAGCAAATGTTCTTAACCAAAAATGGTGAGAAATGGGTGCTTACAATTGATTTGATATGCAATAAAAGCAACACATGTTTATAGATGTAAATTTTTATTCACATGATTTTATAAAAAAATTAAAGCGTGTGTCCTATGAATCTATCGACCCATCCTCTCAAGTATTGTAATTGGGCCTTCCAATAGTCCCAACGACAGGTGATGGAGTCCCCCGAAGCCGACTAGTGAAGGTGTGATATAGTCAATTATAATTAGGGGCATTGAGGACATGTCCTAGCAGCCAACAAAATCTAACTTTAGGTACAACTTCATCCCACAAAAGTCACCTTGGTGATAATACCAAGTTTTGGCCACTAAGATATCTTCCCCAAGTGTGGATAAGGGATTTGACCTCGAATGATCAAGGATGGCCTCTACAAAGAGTTGGGTGGACCAGTGTAGTAAACAAAAAAACTCGACCTTGGCTTTAGAGTACTAGGGCATTGTGTCATCCTTATCTTGGTTTTTGAACACTTGGTATAAAAGGGTTTCGATAACAATGTCTAACAAATAACCCATAGCATTTGTTGTCAACACATATAACTTAGCTAGATGGTATCCCTACTAAATTGATCGATGCAAGAGAATCCTTTGGGACAAGGCATTATTGACTAAGACAAAGGTCAATGCATTAATGAAGAGAGTGTTCACCATGGCAACACCATGGTCCAAAACACAAATAGGTCAACATTTATGAAATTAATTAAGGCCAATCAACCTAATCCTAAGCCTTGTCAAAGTCATTTTTTAAGAAAATGGACTATTGGCCAGTCTACTGAGCCCATTCCAAAGCCTCCCACACTAAGACTGTGGTGTCAAGAATGACTCTCCCTTGAACAAAACATGTATGCTCCTTGTGAACCATTGTCTCGACAACCAAGTGGATGCTCAAGTCTAGGACCTCTTCCATAATTTTATATGCAATAGAGATCAAATTGATTGGCCACTAACTCCAATAGAATCTCTAACTATGTTCTTGGAAATATTTTTTATAAGGCCATAATTTAGAAACTCTAAAAGATAACACAAGGCAAAAAATTTGAATTCCAAACAACAAAATCCATCACTAATGGTCCCCCACGTGACCTTGTAAAAATTACAAGGAAGGCCATCCATACTTGATGGCTTGCCATTTTGTATGGAAGTTAGAACAACATAAGGGACATCCCTCAAAAAATATCTATACAAAATGTCTCGATCACCACTAGAAACCTCGTGAGGGACAACCCTGCAACAAGCATCTCTAACAACCACCACTTGATATATCAGAGTATATGAAGCATTTTTTTAAATGATAAATAAACATACTTTGGACATCATAAGGGTCCTATACAAGATAATCATCTAAAAAATTCATACCAAGCACCCTATTAATAGCTACCTTCATCTCGAGGAAGTCGAAGAAGAACTTGGATCCCTCATATTCATCCCAGATCCACTATAAACAATAACCAACCCATGCACCCCCAACAGTATAGTCTTCACCTTTGCGAACAACCATATCCAACTTTGTAGCCTCTTCTTGAAGAATCACATTGTGAATACCCATTTCGAGAAATATGAGAATCATGTCAAGTCTAATTCATGCCACATGTAATTCCTTTCTCCATTTAAAATACATCATTTGACCCCAACTCCTCATAAGCTAAACAATGTGAGAAACTGCGTCCTCACACCAAAGAATCCACCCATGATCCCCCACTGACTAAGGGGAGAGGTTCCAAACTCTTTGAACTAAGGAGTGGAAATCCTATGACTCCAAATGGGACACATTTGGCTTGAAAAAATAAGAAGGAGGCATATCAACTAAGTGACACATTGAGATCATGATTTGAATTGAAAGGTGATATGAAACTATCATATCCATAGAGTGAATCTTGCTTGAAAAATTCATATCCTCCCATGGACTATAGAATTGATCCAACAACGACTGAACCTTGCCACACCCCTACTTATAGTTGGTCCATGTAAATTAGCTACCATAGTCATTTCCATTTTGTTTCCAATTGGTGTCAAACATCTAAAGAGAATCCTTACAAGGACATTGAACCACTAACCATAGAATATATAGCACCACATCAGCCACCTTCCCATTATACCATGTCGAAATCCACTTCAACAATCCACTTTACAACCAAAAGTGAAGATGTCATCCAATCCCAAAGTCTATCACACTTTGAGATAAGTTTGGGAGCATAAACAACATTAAATCCTATAACCTAATCTTAGATCAAAAGTGTGAACTGGATACACTGATCCTTGGGATATTGACCATAAGTGATAGAACAAAAGGGTAATCACCACCCCAACACTCCCTTGGAAATTATTTGAAGCCCAAAAAGAACCATTCCAAAAATAGTTCAACAAGTCTTGAAGCTCAAGTCTAGCTGACTTTACTTCCTACCGACTAACCACATTTAGTTGGAAACACTACAAAACTCCTCAAACAAGTTGCTGGCGATTGTGAATCACCATTCCTCACACATTCCAAGATAGTAAAGAGAGATTCATTCCAAAGGGAGATGAATACCTAAACTATTGTACCAATTATTCATCTCAAATCCCTCCAATGCTAGTATATGACAATTAAGTAAGAAACCATTCCATCTTTATAAGATTTCACCTGCAACTTAGGGCTCAAATGATTCACTAATTTATTCACATGATCCAACAATTCCTCTAATTAACATCTTGTTGCAACTCTAGGGATTTTCATTACTGCAACTCTTGATTATCATAACTCAATGCTAACATTGCAGGGTATTGTTTTCTAACTAATGAATGAGTAGTTGTAGAATCTTTTATATAATTTCATTTATTTCCAACAATTCCTCTATTTAACACTTTGTTGAAACTTTGGTATTTTCCCATTGCTACAACTCATGTTAGCACCACTCCATGATGACATTGCAAAACCTTGTCTTCTGATTAAATAATGTGCAGTTGTAGCATCTCTTATCTATTTTCATTTATTTCCAACAATTCCTCTATTTAACACTTTGTTGTAACTCTTGTTGTTGTGACTCTTGTTGTTGTGACTCATGTTGTTGCAACACCTGTTGTTGCAACACTTGTCGTTGCAACTCTACACTTACATTACAACATTTAGTTTTATGGTTAACAATTGTTTTGATTGCAATTTAGGTTAGTTTATTTCCTTTGTTTATAGTATAGTGTGGTTTGATTTCTACAACTTAAGGTTTGCTATATCTCAATACATGAGCCATAACATATCTATCACATTAATCAAGATCATTCTAATACTTGAACAAGTCACCTTTGATGCCCATGTGATTTATTTTCCTTCAAGAGTGATATTTACTCCTTCCACAAGTGTGACATTTACTTTCTTGCAAGTGTGACATTTACTTTCCTACAAGTATGACATTTACTTTTCTGCAAAAGTTTGTTTCCATTCCTGCAAGTGTGGATTTGATTGCAAGAAGTGGTGTGGCTTAATTGGTGACTTGCTAAAGTGCCTTTATATCTTTCCTTGTGACATTCATTTAGAAAGACTACAACTCTTTGGCAATTACAACATCATACTTGCATATACAATGCACGACAGTTTGTAAGTTCAATACAACCTCAGATTGATAATTAAATGTACAAATCTTCAATCACTTACTAAATTAATTAGGAAGTGATTGAAAAGTTTGTCAGATGCCTTGCCACCAAAGAATGATTATTAACTCTAGGATGTACCACTGAGCCACCAGATCCTCGCATGAATACCATACATAAACCACTTTTTTGGGCACTTGAACCACCATAAATAAAACTACCTGCTCTCAATAATGTACCACAAGAAGAAGAACCGCCTACTCCTTCACCAATAACCATAGAGGGGTCACCACCATCAATTCCTTAGCTTGAAACCACAAAGGTGCCACCTGTCCCTACACCTTGAGAAGTAGGAGTGATGCAGGAGCATCTCTCCATGCCGCCAGCTAGCCAGCCAGCCACGTCAGCGCACATGCATTCAGATGTTGAAAGGGAGGCACAACCTCATTCAAAATTGAAATGAATGTAATTTAATGTCTTAGGCTGGTGAGCCATGGAATCCGTTCCTTTGAGCAAGCGTTAGGTAGATCGGCCTTTATTGTAAGATCGGCTGAGATCTAGATCCAGGCGCTGGACTAGACATCCATTGAATGTAATTTAATAGAGTAGGTGAACCTGGAGGGAAATGCTAAGAGCCCCTCAGGTAAAAGAGATTTTTCAGATCTCATTTTAGAGAGAGAATGGTTGTATGAGAGAGCCAGAGAGAGCTCGAGGGACACCATTGTAAAATACAAGCATTTTCCATTGTTAATATATCAGAGCAGTTTTTCCTGCATTATTTTGTCTTATATACATGTCTGTGTGTGTTCCATATATATGCGGTGAATGTATACTGTAGTTGTGCATTCCGAGGAGTTTGTGAGATTTCAGGTTGGGGGTGTTTGAGGCTTCATGCCAGGAGGGTGTGACAGAACGTTGAGGTTATGATAGCCATGCATAGAGGATGCACTTCTGAACTCGGAGGAGTCAGACAGAGATGTGTTGAAGGCACAGGACTGGAATTAACAACTTAGGAAAAGACCTCAAGGTTACTGAATACCTTGGAGGCAAGGTTGTGTAGCTAGAACACAGTTGCAGACAGAACTTTGTTGTAAGTTCTGTGGAGCTCTGTCAGGTGGGCATTGAGCGTAAGCACAAGGTGCTGAAGGAAGCACTCTGCTGAGAGTTGAAGATAGAAGTCAGAAGCTCTGAGGAGTTCTGAGGAGCTATGCCAGGTGGGCATTGAGCGTGTATGTGCAAGTAGTGCACAGAGGAAGGAACTTTGTTGTGAGTTCAAAGAAAAAACAGAATCACTGAGGATTCTATAGGAGCTCTGCCAAGTGGGCATCGAGCACATGCACGAGGTGCTGAGGGGAAGAACTCTGCTGAGAGTTAGAAAGAGCTCTGCCAGGAGGGCATTGAGCAGGTGCAAAGAGTGCACAAGAAGAACCCAGAACTACTGAACGTTCTGAAGAAGAAGATACTCCGCCAGGAGAGCATCGAGAAGGTGTGCAGACAGGCACGAGAAAATAGAGAACTCTTTGAGTTATGGATGTGAAGGGAGAGTCCACTGAAGGGCCTCCACTAGGTTGTTGCATACCCAGAAGTACTCAAGGGAGGCTTGAGCAGAAGGATAGCTAAGAGGGCATCCATTTCACTCTCCATCTGAAGGAGAAGAAGGATAAAAGACCTCAAGGGGTCTGAGCGTTCGAAGAAGCTCATGAGAGACAGCGTGGTATATGCGCGAAGACTCTACAGGAGGTAGGGGTCAAATCTCCAAAGATTTGAGGAGAAGCTCAGGAAGGGCAGTGTTTCATATGCGCGGCGAGGCTCGAAATCAAGGAGCTCGCAGAGGGAAAAGACAACAAAGGCCGAGACCTTTGGAAGGGTGAAATTCTTCCAAGTGCGGGAAGAAAGCGCAGAAGCTCATGAGAGCATAGTCGCCGTCAGATCGGCAAATAGAGAGATCTGGAACGTCGAGGAGTCTACGTCCAGGAGGAGCTCAGGTGGAGCCGACAGAAGGAGAGACCGACAGCTGTCGGAGCTCACAAAGAAATCCCGTAAAGTCGTTGGATCGGGAAGAGTTGCGCGGAGATTAGCCTATGAAGGAGGAGCGCACCGGGAGAAAGGATTTGAGCCGTCAGATCGAAAGCAGGTACCCGTCAGTCGTTGGGTCTGTGGGAGTTGCGCATAGTTTAATCTCTGGAGGAGGAGCGCACGAAGAGGATTTGATCTAGACCATTTGTTTGGGAGCGGATGTGTGTCACGAGATTACCCACATCGGGAACTCGGGCACTGGAGGTTGAAAGAGGAAACCATCTAACTTCACAAGTGGCGAGGAGGCTGTGAGCCGTCCATCTGTAGCAGAGAGGTGGCACCTCGCATCTCGGGAGCTCGCCGAGTGAAGACCCAAGTATTGGGTATTCGAAGTCACGAGGCACGAGGACACGAAGCTGCGAAGTGGCGAGGAGGCTGTGAGCCATCCATCTGAAGGGAACAGGAGGCAGAGATCGAGAGATATCGTGAACTTGGGAGCTCGTCGAGTGAGAGCCCAAGCATTTGGTACTCAGAGTCACGAGGACGCGAGGCGCGAGGAGGTGAATAGTCGTTGGATCCGGATCGTGGGAGGACCATTGGATCCGCACATGGGATCATGCATTAGAGCCTCGCAAGAAAAGGCTCGAGAACTTGACCTCGTGAGAAGCAAAGTCGCGAGGGAGTGAGGTCGCGAGTTTCGGCACCTCGGACCTCGGGAGTTGGTGTAGGAGTTATTCGACCCTGAGGGAAGCGAAGTCGCGAGGGGTGAGGTCGCGATAGCATGGAAGTCCCAATTGAAGTGACGGTGTGGATAGGTCAAGTCACACATGCGCCTCGGAGTTTCGGTGCCTCAGATATCGGAGGCTGGAGAACCAAAAGTTTGATATAGGGAGTCGCGAGGCCGTGAAGGGAGGTAAGGCCACTTTCATGGGAGTAGTGGTCATATGGTGGAAGCTTAGCCAGGGGCTAGCGCATGGGAGCCGAGAGCTCATTAGTAATTCAGGGATCGAGATTCGCGGGGACAGAGTTAGTGACAGCGGGAACGCCGAAACCCTGAATCCCGATAGAGAATCGGGGATAACCACGGTCAAGTATTGAAGGCCATGAGGGTGAGAAAAAGGACCTGTGGATCGGATATTTTGCAGCAGCGATTCCAACAGGAATCTAAAGAGCCGCTTCGGCTCAGAAGAGAGGGGATTTGAAATCGATCCTGTGAGCGGGTGAGTCTGAGGTGTGAGAACACCCTCTCCTGCATCAAGTGGTATCAGAGCAGGAATCTGTTTGTATATTGCAGACAGAGGAGCTTACTGAGGACTCTATAAGGACTTGTTTGCAGGTAGGCAGCAATCCATAGACAGTCAACAGGACTGTGAGAAGATGGAGCTGGACATACTTAAGACGTAGAGTGACAGCAACAGATCTATCAAGGAGGTAGATAGACACAACAAGATGGCTTCTGAAGGCCATAAGCATGCTAAGAAGAAGAGCCCAAAGCTGATGAGTGCAGCAGAAATGGATAAAGAGTTCGCTGACATAAAGCGAGAGATGGAGGAGCTCGAAGCGAAGATGAGGCAGGATAAGAAAGCCAAGCAGAGATGGGTTTATGAATGGCCCATGCAGAAGGCAAAGGCAAGTTGGCCATTCAAGCAGTTGATGGTCATGAGACAGCGTAGACTGTTGAGAAAATGGTTGAGGTATGCTGAAAACCTCAAGACCACAGAAGAAAAGATGATTTGTCACTGTTGGCCAGAGACTAGGAGAGGTCTCGATGATGAAGAAGATAAATTGGGATCGTTTGAGGATCTCATAGACTGCCAGGAGAGTAGTGGAGAGTTTCCATATTGCCAGATGGGCAGGGGAACAGAGAATGAATTGGGATCATCTGAGGATCTCAAGGACTGCCAGGAGGGCAGAATAGAAATTCCAGTTTGCCATGAGGGCAACAAGTTGAGATCAGTTGAGGATCTCACAGACTATCATGGGGACAACCAGGGAATTTCACATTGCCAACTGGGCAATGAAAGGAGATCAGATGAGGATCTCGAAGACTGCCAGGAGGGCAGCGTAAGCGTGTCAAACTGCTAGATGGGAAGAAATGAAAATTCGAGACTGTTTGAAGGTCTCATGGACTCAGAGAAGAGTTCATCTCAGCGAGGAGTGCTGATGAAGATGGTATTGGTTGATCTCATGGTCTGCCAGGTCAGCAGCGGAAGCATCCCATATTGCCAGGTGGGCAAGGATGAGTAGATGAATTTGAATCAGCCAGGGGAGCTAACAGAGATGAGACTGTCTGAGGGTCTCATAGTTTCAGAGATAGATTTAGATCAGCAGGTGCAGCTGACAGAGGATGAAGATCAGAATGATATTGTGATGATTGGGGGAATTTCAATATTCCTTCCATTTGCCCCAGAGGAGGCAGAAAATTGTATTGCAGATGCAGCAATATCAGAGGAACCGTTAGCTGTGACTGTCAGCCAAAAATTGGAACAGATGGTTAAGACTGCCCAAGAGGATCAAGAGAATGAGTGTTCGGAGGAACGGCTCAATTATTTCGGCCAGTGAGCGGAGAGCGTTGTACCATCGGAGCTGACAGCAGAAGAAGAAGCAGAAGCAAAAGGAGAAAGCGAGCATTCTGAGGAGTGTCTCAGCATATTCACCCAGGGAGATGAAAAGCAAGAAGTTGTAGCACTGAAGCTAGCAGCAAAAGAAGCCGAGGAACGGGCAGATAAAGTTATCACTCCATGGGAGATGGAGCTGGAGATGTTGGAGGATTGGTTGAACAATCCAGAGCCAGCAAGAGAACTGACAGAATTTGAGCTGTCAGAGAAGAGGATGACTGAGCAACAGGTCAGTCAAGAAGAGACTGCGGAGATGAAGTCTGCAGCAGAGTGGCAACTTGAGGCCACAGATGAAGATGAAGAAGAAGATGAAGAAGATGGAACGAGAGATCATAGCGATCTTCCCGATGGCCAAAATTTTTTGCAGCTAAGGAGACTGCAACAACAGGACCAGCCACTGGAGCAGTTGGATGAAGTGATAGAGGAAATAGGGAGTTGATGTTGAGATCAGTGCAGACTACCAGCGAAGAGAAGCTGGGCAGAGAAAAAGCCGCAGTGCAGCAGAAGAAGCAGCAACAACAACAACAGAGTGGAGCGGATGAGAAGCTCCAAAGACTGATTTAGGATCTAGGAGGATTTCCAATCCCTTACAGGGGAAGCTCATGAGCAGGAACTCATGATTTTTACAGCTGTGGAGTATGATGCAAGAGCATCTCTCCATGCCGCCAACCAGCCATCCAGCCACGTCAGCGCGCATGCATTCAGATGCTGAAAGGGAGGCGCAGCCTCATTCAAAATTGAAATGAATGTAATTTAATGTCTTAGGCTGGTGAGCCATGGAAGTTGTGCCTTTGAGCAGGCGTTAGGTAGATCGGCCTTTATTGTAAGATCGGCTGAGATCTAGATCCAGGCACTGGACTAGACAACCATTGAATGTAATTTAATAGAGTAGGTGAACCTGGAGGGAAACGCTAAGAGCCCCTCAGGTAAAAGAGATTTTTCAGATCTCATTTTAGAGAGAGAATGGTTGTATGAGAGAGCCAGAGAGAGCTCGAGGGACACCATTGTAAAATACAGGCATTTTCCATTGTTAATATATCAGAGCAGTTTTTCCTGCATTATTTTGTCTTATATGCATGTCTGTGTGTGTTCCATATATATGCGGTGAATGTATACTGTAGTTGTGCATTCCAAGGAGTTTGTGAGATTTCAGGTTGGGGGTCTTTGAGGCTTCATGCCAGGAGGGTGTGACAGAACGTTGAGGTTCTGATAGCTGTGCATAGAGGATGCACTTCTGAACTCGGAGGAGTCAGACAGAGATGTGTTGAAGGCATAGGACTGGAATTAACAACTCAGGGAAAGACCTCAAGGTTACTGAATGCCTTGGAGGCAAGGCTGTGTAGCTCGAACACAGTTGCAGATAAAACTTTGTTGTAAGTTCTGTGGAGCTCTGCCAGGTGGGCATTGAGCGTAAGCACAAGGTGCTGAAGGAAGCACTCTGTTGAGAGTTGAAGATAGAAGTCAGAAGCTCTGAGGATTTCTGAGGAGCTATGCCAAGTGGGCATTGAGCGTGTGTGTGCAAGTAGTGCACAGAGGAAGGAACTCTGTTGTGAGTTCAAAGAAGAAACATAATCACTGAGGATTCTGTAGGAGCTCTGCCAAGTGGGCATCGAGCACATGCACAAGGTGCTGAGGGGAAGAACTATGCTGAGAGTTAGAAAGAGCTCTGCCAGGAGGGCGATGAGCAGGTGCAAAGAGTGCACAGGAAGAACCCAGAACTACTGAACGTTCTGAAGAAGAAGATACTCCGCCAGGAGAGCATCGAGAAGGTGTGCAGAGAGGCACGGGAAAATAGAGAACTCTTTGAGTTCTGGATGTGAAGGGAGAGTCCACTGAAGGGCCTCCACTGGGTTGTTGCATACCCAGAAGTACTCAAGAGAGGCTTGAGCAGAAGGATAGCCAGGAGGGAATCCATTTCATTCTCCATCTGAAGGAGAAGAAGGATAAAATCCCTCAAGGGGTCTGAGTGTTCGAAGAAGCTCAGGATAGACAACGTGGTATATGCGCGAAGACTCTACAGGAGGTAGGGTCAAATCTCCAAATATTTGAGGAGAAGCTCAGGAAGGGCAGCGTTTCATACGCACGGCGAGGCTCGAAATCAAGGAGCTCGCAGAGGGAAAAGACAGCAAAGGCCGATACCTTTGGAAGGGTGAAATTATTCCAAGTGTAGGAAGAAAGCGCAGAAGCTAAGAAGAGCATAGTCGCCGTTAGATCGACAGATAGAGAGATATGGACCGTCGAGGAGTCTACGTCCAGGAGGAGCTCAGGTGGAGCCGACAGAAGGAGAGACTGACAGCCGTCGGATCTCACAAAGAAATCTCGTAAAGTCGTTGGATCAGGAAGAGTTGCGCGGAGATTAGCCTTTGAAGGAGGAGCGCACCAGGAGAAAGGATCTGAGCCGTCAAATCGAAAGCAAGTACCCATCATCCATTGGGTCTGTGGGAGTTGCGCATAGTTTAATCTATGGAGGAGGAGCGCACGAAGAGGATTTGATCTAGACCGTTCGTTTGGGAGAGGACGCGTGTCACGAGATTACCCACATCGGGAACTCGGGCACTGGAGGTTGAAAGAGGAAATCATCTAACTTCACGAGTGGCGATGAGGCTGTGAGTTGTCCATCTGAAGCGGACAGGTGGCACCTCGCATCTCGGGAGCTTGTCGAGTGAAGACCCAAGTATTGGGTATTTGAAGTCGCGAGGCGCGAGGACATGAAGCCGGAAAGTGGCGAGGAGGCTGTGAGTCGTCCATCTGAAGGGAATAAGAGGCAGAGATCGAGAGATCTTGCGAACTTGGGAGCTCGCCGAGTGAGATCCCAAGCATTTGGTACTCAGAGTCGCGAGGACGCGAGGTGCGAGGAGGTGAATAGCCATTGGATCCGAATCGCGGGAGGACTGTTGGATCCGCACGTGGGATCATGCATCAGAGCCTCGTGAGAAAAGGCTCGAGAACTTGACCTCGTGAGAAGTGAAGTCGCGAGGGAGCAAGGTCGCGAGTTTCGGCACCTCGGACCTCGGGAGTTGGTGTAGAAGTTATTCGACCCTGAGGGAAGCGAAGTCGCGAGGGGCAAGGTCGCGATAGCACGGAAGTCCTGATTGAAGTGACGGTGTGGACATGTCAAGTCACACGTGCGCCTCGGAGTTTCGGTTCCTCGGATATTGGAGGCTGGAGAACCGAAATTTTGATATAGCGAGTCGTAAGGCCGCGAAGGGAGGTAAGGCCACGGACATGGGAGTAGTGGTCATATGGTGGAAGCTTAGACAGGGGCTAGCGCATAGGAGCAGAGAGCTCATCGGTAATTTGGGGATCAGGATTCGCGGGGACAGAGGTTAGTGACAGCGGGAATGCCGAAACCCCGAATCCCGATAGAGAATCGGGGATAACCACGGTCAAGTATTGAAGGTCGTGAGGGTGAGAAAAAGGACCTGTGGATCGGGTATTTTGCAGCAGCGATTCCAGCAGGAATCTAAAGAGCCGCTTCGGCTCAGAAGAGAGGGGATTTGAAATCGATCCTGTGAGCGAGTGAGTCTGAGGTGTGAGAACACCCTCGCCTGCATCAAGGAGTCACACCAATTCACACTAACAACATACCCCAACCTAGGCCCATGAATATGGAAGTCTCTAATCAAGTGATATTGATCCTAGAAAGCAAAGTAAGCATCCATAATATTTATATATTGAACCTTCCACTATTTAATTCCATAATAGTGCAAATAGAAATGAAGGGGGGAATATTTCACTATAAATCTACCTTCATGCAAACCCTTGGATTTTCCCTAAAAGAATTATGTTGGTCATTGAGAATAAGAACTTTACAAGATCTACGGGAAAATAAGTCAACTAAAGGGCACAAGTCAATAGGTAGGGATGAGAATTTCAACAGAACAAAATAATTAGCATGTCCATGATCCTCATGGTTAAAGTCTACCTTCCAAGATTGGAAATAAGCAAGGGATCCAACAATATTCTAAGTTCCAAACTATCACACATGGTGATTTGTATCATTTGAATTGAACAATACATAAAGATACTTCAACTTGAAACCCTAGTAAGATTTCAAGGAGATCCCTTTGGGTTTGTAGTTCAACATTCACCAATGGTTAAATGCCTCCTCATTAGATATACTACATAGAAAGAACAAAATAACCATTGGTTTGGTGATAGTGTATGACCAACTTGCTACCATACTTGAACATTGTTTCTCTAAACTTATACAACTTTTTGGATCTCCTAATAGAGATGTTTTTGGTAGCATTGAAATCATACTTTGCCTCGCTAGAACTCCTAGTTGACTCGATAGAAGAAGACATGTTGGCCAATTTTGAATGAAACATAGTTGATTTAGCTTCCAAATTTTCAAAAAAGGAGCATATGGATGTGTTCCTACATGTCTTTTCTATATCATCTATGGGATCCTTGACCACGGTGAGAGGTATTAGACCATCAACTTTGGGTATTTAGTAATTAATATAATGGGACTATGTGAGATGCCAAGGGTTCACATTTAACCCTTTCAACCACATACTACTAGGGTGTTATAAACCAAATCCAATTCATGGTGAAGTACCATTGGCCCAATATGGTTGCTAGAAGATGGCAAGTTACAATTGGTGGGGCAAAGTGGCTCTCCATTTTCATCTACTATCTTCTACAATATCTTGTTTGAGATAAGGGCTTGTTGAATATTTTTACTAGTGGAATATTAGGTGCATTCAAACTCAATCCCAAATCACGATGCTACAAAATTCAATGCATGTGCAAAGGTAGTGTATATTCAATCAAAAAATCAGAGTACAAATAAAATTTGGACTTACTACAAAGGACAAGGGAGAACTTGGTGAACTTGGAACAATATGGAATGAGGAATCTGGAGAATTGATCATTTGATATTATCACTTTTTCCCTTTGCATTTGAGTCAAAACCAAAACCAGTATGTGTATGCATTCTTATAAGAAAGTTTGGGAAGCATGTAACATTATAACTTCAAACAAACTTTCGAATGCCTTTCTAAAGTGGTTGATGTGCCTAGTTTACCTAGGTGCATCGATGCGCCTATTTTACATAGGCACACCAATCTAATTGTTTATACTAAATGAATTGGTCTAATTTATTTTAATGTGCATAAAAAAAATACCTATGCTAAAACCTCCACAAAGGAAAACCTCTGCAAAGTACTATTTGTGGAGGTTTGTACTTCCATTTTCACTAAAAACTATAATTACACTGATGTATTTATAGTAATATAGAGACCACTATGCTTAAAATTGATAGACGCATTGAATCCATTGTGTGCCAAAATTTAGAGGGGAGAATTTTGCAAGAGATATTTATCAAGTAAGAGATCGAAGTGGATAAATTTTATGAAGAGCAGAATTTGTAAGGCATCACCTTGGGTTGCATACAAAATCCGTAGAGGAGCAATTTTAGGTGTATAACTTCATTCTCTTCGTCTCAAGAAATTTTCCCTTATCTGATTCAAAAATTCCCATAAATTTTTATTTATTCGAATTCATATTTACATTCATTTCAATAAAATATAAAAGTTTTAGATTTACCTTCAACGTTGCAAACCCTAGCTTTGTTGTTACTTCCCTTTTGTNNNGTATGGTAGGTCCCTCATTGCCTTGGATTCCAAAAACTCTCCTTGTAAATTTTTCAATTTTTTTTTGGGTTTCATTGTGCACATTATACAATAGATATCAATGATTCATTTAATATTGTAGAGTGAACCTCTTGAGATGAAAACCTGTAAGTTTATTTTTCCGTGAGAGTTTTTCATAGTTGTACCTCAAGGTACATGGTGCTCCCTATAGATGTAAACACACCAATCCATATAATTGTATAGTGTGCACTAGTGCATCTTACTATATACAATGCACCACTCAACTCAAAATTAGTTTTAAGCTGGAATTCTTTACTTACTTTGTAAAATATATTTCATTAGGTATTTTGTTGATATGATATGACTCATAAAAGACTAGGGAAAAAAACTTATAACAATGAGCATGAGAGAAGCATGTCCCAAGAAGAGAACATTTGAAGTTACTTGAAATTTTAATATAAAAATAATATATTTGAATTATATGTAGGTTTAAATGATGTGTATTGGTTGACATTTGTCATGTAGAACAAAAACATGAAAAAACTTGATAAGATCGTTTGCAATCTCAGTGGAAAAAGAGTTTAAAAGCTTTATGAAAATGTTGCAATTAGGTGGATCAAAAGGTGATCAACATAAAGTTTTTCTTCGAGCTTTTACTAACAATGTCCTTCTTAACAATTATAGTTGACATGTTTCAAATAGTTGATTTTTCATATGTTAAATGTTGTGTAGGGAACAACAATGGGGGAATATAAGGCCCTCTTAAGAATTGACAAAAAAAATAAAAGGATGTAAATGATGATGAATCGATCCTCAATTCATCTGGAGTGGTGTTGGAAGTTAATGGTATGGGGAAAGGACTTTATAAAACTATGAAGGATATAGTGGAAAGAACATATAGACATTTTCTCCACTTACAATACAAAAATCAATCCAATGAATCTAAGAATTAGGTTATATTTAAACCACTACAAATGTTTTTGTAACAACGAGCAATGAGACATGTGAGACTTGTAGTAGCAAAAAAAACACAACACAAAAGAATAATTTAGAAAGTATTATTACTAAACATGTTTTTATATAATTGTTATACTAGTCCAAAAATTTATGAAATTAATATTTCTTCAATATTTACTTCATAGAAATATTAATCAATTTTTATAGTGCTTTTAATTTTTTAGGTAGATTAAGAAAATTAAATACGTCGAACAAAATGATATGTGGAACATATCGATAGGGATGTCCAAAAAGTATACGAGGAGATAGTCAAAGAAATAAGAATAATTGAATCACGTGAAGAGCTATCCCAACAACAATGCTCATCAAACATATGTAATCATTGACATTTTTTATGTGTAATCGTAGAGTTTTATTGCATGAAATACATATCTTCAATTGTTTTGTTTTTTAATAAAAGAAAGCAAAATGGGACCCATTCAACACATAAGACAGGGTGGTGAGGAAGGAAAGGGTTGATTACAACATTTATAAGGAGTACTTGCCTTTTCCTTACTTAACATTTCATATTTGTTGTGATTTTTATATTTTAATTAATTTACAAATGTCCATGAATGCTTTCTACTAGGTGCTACCGTACAAATAAGAGTCATTCGAACATTCGATTGACAATATTGGATTGTGTATAGGTTATGAGTATATGTTGGAGTATCAAGGGTTAATTGAATAATTTCTAAATCACCATATTGTTGTACATATCCTATTTATAAATGATGGAACAAGAAGAAACTTTTAATTATATCTATACTTTGTCATGGTGTATAAAACTTGCAAGAAACAAAGTATGGAGTGGAGCCACTAGAAAACATGTCGAGAGACAACATGAAGCACAACTTCAAAAGAATGTGTATATTTATGAAGCACTCACTACTATGATGCACTTTTCGATTTACATAATGATGTACATTATATTATAAATGCATATATACTCATTACACTTAATTTATGTGTTTATAGATGGAACATGAAGAGGTAGAACAAAATTAGGCCAATCAACAAAACATTGCAAACAAATCAAGTACAATATGTTAGACCGTGAGTCCCTAGACAATCACAAAGTTTGAGACCACTTTCTTATGAGTTTCCATCATTATCTAATGATGAGGTGTTGTTGTTATCCACCGATGAGTTGTCAGTGCGATCTATATATAGAGGTGGTTAGTTACATGTATTATAAATTGATATCATGAGACAAATGAATGTGTTGAGAATGGTTTTAGCCTTTTCCACCAAGTCCTTATCTTGCTTGTTCAATTTATTAACATGGTATTGGAGCTCCTTTAGTCTTGATGGCTTGGGAGTTCCATGGTAGTGATCCATGGAAGGTGAAGTGTAATGATACATGGAGATCTCTCATTGGTTCACAATGATAAAATATCTCCCAAGCAAGAGGAGCCCACAATCATGTGAAGAAGCCACACTACTTACAAAATCATATTTATTTCACTTTCTTATTAATTGAAGTGTGAAAATAAAACTACATATTTTTGGAGAATATTTCTTTGCATGTGGGATATATAGCAAGAGAGAAAGGGAATATCTTGTTTTTTTATTTATACATCAAACATTCTTGGCATAGAGTAGTCCATGATTATCATATTCACCTAAAGTCCATTTACATTGCCATGATCCTCTCCTAATCCTAGAAAATTGAGAGCCATTCTCCCACTATCCACTAAGGTTACTTTGTAATGAGAGTTCTTCAATAGATTTTTGATGAATTTTCTATCTACTTTGCTATCATCCATGATCAATAAATGAAGTTGGGAAGTGCTCTCTCCCTCCTTGGTTGATTGATATAATGTCAAAGGCATGGTATCCTTTATTCTGAAATGTGAATCTCCCGATCCTTTCCTGCCCATTAAATCTTACTCCATTAGGATACCCACAATGCCCTTATAACAACAACATGATACGATCCCCTCAAAATAGATTGCCAATCATTCTAAGTAATCTAGATCAGGTTGATTGATTATAAAAGTCATGAAAATCTATTGATTTCTCTAGAAATTCTTAAATTTCTTTACAACCAGATCTATGAGGTGAGAGAAAACTCCCCATTCAAATTGTAGTCTCCACGCGGCCCTAAGATATGTACCGTTGACTTTCTTATATGCGACCTCTATAAGAGTAAAATCAAACCACATATAACTATGATTTCTTCCATGGTTCACACTATGGCTATGGATGAGTTTGCGAGTGTTGGAAACAGGAGAGGCACATTATGGTTATGATTTTCCTTGAGCTTTTCAAAACTATTCCTCCCCGATGAATATAACCATCATGAGTTGAAGAACATGACATATGGTATTTCCATTGAAACATTTTGCTAGTATTTTCCCTCTTCTAACTTGAAGTTGCATACTCCCCCCTTCAATTTTTCCACTTCCTTGAATTCTAACGGGATCGATTCTGCGTCAGGCTCCGAGGCAGGCAACATTGCAATTAATTCCTTTGCATATTTCTCTAGGGTGGTGGGACTTACATCGATTATTTTCTCAGCCATGGGAACCTCCTCAACTGGATTGGATCAGAGAACAACATAGGTGGGCCTAGATCACTCTTAATTGAGTTTCAAAAATGAGTTTTGTGCAAAATTGTGTAGACTAGTTGCTTCCTGCCTCTTAGCTTGAGTGAAATAACCAAAAGGTCATAATGGTTAATCTCAGGCACTGGTATTGGTTTTATGGGCTAGGACACGGGGCCACTATCATTGAAAAGTTAATGAAGGATTCACACTAGAGATATGCAGTAAAAAAAAAGGATGTAATTGTCAAAAGTCTAAAGGTGGAGATTTAAGTCTATTTGAAAGGATACAAAGGCTAAACTCTCATTGAAAAAAGAATCACATCGCTCTTCAATGTTAAGAGCTATTTGTATCAAGTACCATGAATCAATCAGTCTTTTGGTGGTGTTGTGTCCTAGTTCCACCCAAAATTTGAATAAGGTGACCAAAGGTACACTAGGTGTACTTGTGTGCGATTGTGCATGATTTCTTGCTTACTTTGATGTTTTGTGTCTAGTTCGTTAACACATGTTTAATTTGGCAAACAATACACACATGG
>SNQJ01S0120063.1:10671-28460 GCA_010110895.2 Picea sitchensis
AACAACATGATGTATACTATCCATTCATGGGTGTTGTATATGCATGTGCATTGTCCTTCATGTCCAAATACCTTTATCAATCTTGCAGTCCAAAACCCATGACTAGGGTTGACATCAATGACAACAACCAATCTTCCAACACTTTGATGGAGCCTCTTCCAAGGAAGGTGTCGATGTTGGGGTGATGTTTGTCTCACCAACTCAAGAAACTATATATTTTTCATATAAACTAGAATTTGAGACTACTAATAATGTGGCAGAGTATAAGGCTCTTGTCTTGGGTTTCAGGGTAACAAAAGACATGGGGATAGAGGAGATGTTAGTATTTGGGGATGCTGAATTGATAGTCCATCAGATTAAAAATCTTTATCAAACAAAGCATCCTAGGCTTAGATCTTACAGAAATGAAGTATGGGATTTAGTGGACAGTTTTTTCTCTTCTTTTAATATATCATTCATTCCTGGAGAAGAGAATATTGTGGTTGATTCTTTGGTTGTATCATTAAGCAACTTCAAAATTCCCATACCACCAAAAATCAAGTATGATGTAGAATTTAAATATAGGCCTTCTATACCAGACAATGTAAAATATTGGAAGGTGTTCGAAGATGATTTAGAACTTAAAATTTTTCTTGAGACTACTAATGAATTTTTTTCATTGCACATTGATCAGGATCATGATCCAGAAATCACTCCTCATGCTGATGTCTTCCTCAATAAAATTGCTAATCATCATATTGTGAAGCTGCCTTGCAATCATATACCAAAGGGACTAGTTCGTTTGGAAATATTATTTGATGGGAATGATGCGGCATTGAAAGGGAAGGTATCCACTGATGATGTTGATATCACTGAGTGCATTGTGGGCACTGAAAAGGATCCAAAATATGTCAAACTTTCAAGCAGCCTATCAGAAAAGAAGAGGGAAGAACACACTAAGTTGTTGAAAGAATTCACTGATGTATTTGCTTGGACTTATGAAGATCTCAGAAATTATGACACAAGCATAATAGAGCACAAGTTCCCATGAAAATAAAACACCAAATATTTCAAGAAAAAGTTGAGGCAAATCAATCCTATGTTGTTGCCTGTCATGGATAAAGAAGTTAAGAAGATTTTATATGCAAAAATTATCATTCCTTTGAGGTATTCTGAATGGGTAGCCAATTTGGTCCTAGTAAGAAAAAATAATGGGGAAATCAGAGTTTTTTTCGGTTTCCGAAATTTGAATAGAAGCTCAACAAAGGATAATTATCCTTTATCCAATATGGAGCACATATTACAGAAGGTGGCAAGAGAAGCCAGGATGTCTATGGTTGATGGATTCTTTGGATACAATTAGGTATTTGTTTTCCCAAAATATAGGGAGAAGATGACCTTCACCACTCCCTTGGGGACATTTATGTACGCCAAGATGCCCTTTGGTTTGATGAACGCAGGGGCAACTTTTCAGTGAGCTTTGGACATAGCATTTATTGGAGAAAAAGATAAGTTTGTTGTTATCTATTTGGATGACATAACTGTGTATTCTTAGTTTGATAAGGAACACTGTGATCATCTAAGAAAGGTTTTCTTGAAATGCAGAAAATTTGGTCTCTCTTTGCATCCGAAAAAATCATTGTTTTCCATGAAAGAAGGAAAATTATTGGGGCATATCGTGTCAGATGAAGGAGTAAGGATTGATTCTAGTAGGGTTGAGGCTATAGAAACTTTTTCACTCCCTAGATCTAAAAAAGAGGTACAATCTTTTTTAGTAAAAATCAACTTTTTGAGAAGATTTGTGTCAAATTTTGTTGACTTAGTTAAGTATATAAAAGCCATGCTAAGGAAGGATAGTGAAATCAAATGGAATGTTGAGGCCCATGATTCTTTTGATCAAATAAAGAAATCCTTGACAAAATCCCTGGTTCTTGTCAGCCCCGACTACTCGAAGGACTTTCTTATTTTCTCTTTTTCTCTTTTGATATAGTAGCAGCAGTCTTATTGCAGAAGAACGTTGAAGGCTTAGAACAACCCATTGCCTTTTTCAGTAGGGCATTAAGAGATGCAAAACTAAAGTATGACATTATGGACAAGTAAGTCTATGCACTAGTTAAATCTCTTAAGTCTTTCATAGTTTATGTGTTGCACTCAAGAGTTATTGCTTATGTTCCATCAACTGCTATAAAAGAAATTCTTATTCAGCCTGATATTGACAGAAAACACAGCAAGTGGATTTCTAAACTACTTGAATTTGATTTGGATATTAGTCCCACAAAATTAGTTAAAGGCCAGGGTTTGGCCATGCTCTTGGCTGAATCAAATTGATCAACACTGGGGGTGAATTTCATTTACTCATGTTCAAAAAATTAGCAGGCTGGGATGAATAATAAAGGCCCTCAAGTCATTTCTACATTGGAAGATTGCTTCTAGTACAAGGACATTATATTTTCTTTGCAAATTTTATAGCCCCCAAGTAGTATGGAAAGAAACAAGGTGAGGGCCTTAAAACTCAAATCAATAAAGTACTGCTTTGTTGATAAAATTTCATATTGGAAGGATCCATTAGGAGCGATTTTGAGATGCCTAGATCCCCAAGAATCCAAAAAGATTATGTATGATTTTCATGATAGTTTATGTGGGGGGCATCATTATTGGAGAACCAAGGCATACAATATCCTTAGAGCTGGGTACTTCTGGCCTAGTTTGTTCATGAATGTTTGTTCTAAGATCAGGGCCTATGCTAAATGTCAGAAGTTTTCTAGAAAACAACTTGCCATTGAAGCCTATGGCATCCTCAGGACCATTCCAGCAGTGGGGCCTAGATTTTATTGGGGAAATCCATCCTCCTTCGAGTGGTCAACATAGATGGATCTTGACTACTACTGATTACTTTACTAAATGGATCGAAGCTATTCCCACAAGGAACGCTCCACATAAAGTGATCATCGGTTTCCTGGAAGACATCATAGAAAGGTTTGGGTGTCCTAACAGTTGCATCATTCAAGGATGAACCATTAATTTAGTTTTGTGAATAGTTTGGGATCACTTTGATTCATTCCACCCCTTACTATCCACAAGGAAACAAGCTTGTAGAATCCTCAAACAAAAGTATTATAAAGATTATTAAAAAGTTGTTAGAGGATAACAAAAAGGCATGGGATTCAAAACTCAAATTTTCTCTATGGGCTGACAGAATGACAGTGAAAATATCCTTGAGACTTTCCCCTTTCCAACTGGTATATGGAGTTGAGGCAATTTTTCCTTCTCAACTTGCATTACCTGTGGCGAAATTATTCCAGGAATATCAAGGGGAGCCAGATCATATGATCAAGAGGATTCAACAGTTGGTTGAGGTGCAGCAGACTCAGGAACAACTTGTAGATAAGGAACATGACCATCAACTAAAGATCAAGCAGGCATTCGACAAGAAGGTGAACAAAGAGGATTTTCAACTGGGCAATCTGGTGCTCAAGTGGGATGCACCGAGACAAGATAAAGGAAAGCACGGTAAATTTGAAGCTTTATGGGTCGACCCTTTCCAAATCTTGGAGGTATTCTCTAATAACACATTCAAGCTGCAGAATATGGAGGATGAAGAGGTTTTTGGTGGCCCTGTCAATGGGCGTTTTTTGAAAAAGTACTTTGCTTGAGCCTTAAGTAGCTCTTCATGTCATTTAAAATATCATTTCCTTTCTACTTTTGTTTCAATAACTGACCCCATATCCCCAGTATAAGGCACTGAATCTACTCATTCTTGGAAGCCCGCAGAGGGCATGCCATCCCCTGTGGAACCAATGTTATCACACTAAATTGCCTTGGGTATTTTAGTTTCTTTTTATCTTTTTTAAAAGCCTTAGATTTTAAATTTTTAAATAAAAAGTAGTGTTTTCATCCCTTTAAAGTTATGTTTGATAGGACACCTTGGATGACTAAAATTTTGAGTCATAGCTCATGTTGTGATCATGAATTTGATTTTTGATCCTTGACCCCTTTTAGCTTACAATTTTTTCTTTTCTTTTTGGTATCTTTCATGATTTTCCCCTAGGTCGATACCTCCCATGATCAAGCTGATGTGACACACCTCTCTCCTCACTCATGACCTCATAAGCATGCCTCATTATCCTCGCTCACCTATCTACTCATATTTTTGAATTGGAAGCGTTGCTTACTCATCAGGCAGTTCTATAGCGCCCGTCACGTTTATCATACCGCCATCCCAAGTCATGATTTCCATGAACGATATCATATCCCTTGTTTTTAGTGCTAGAATTCGGTTAAAGAGCCTTCAAAATATCTTGCATTCATGTTCCTGGATAATGGTTTCTAATTTTGAAAATACAACAGTGTCGCGTTGCTTGAATTTGCCATCTCTGATCAGGCGAGCACATGTATACCAAATCTTACTACTGTGTGAGATTCCAAGGCTGAAGTTTCCTCATTTGTATCCTATGATTTCGTTGAAGATCTCAATAGGTGTCTACTATGCAGGTATCCAATGTTACCTCCTCTGCATATTAATCCTCATAGGAAATTTGTGATCGAGTTTTGTTTTGCTAAGTTTGCACGGTAGTAAAAAAATTCATCTTTGTATGATAGCCTCATCTCCTCTCTTTTCATACCTATAAACCTCATGGCCCATATGTGAGTCAAATTTCTCTTGTCTATCATAGCCCTTGAAGTTGCAGGCTTAGACTAGTCTATCCTCTACATATGTGTTGCGCTACTAGAGGCCCTGCTTAACCTCTCGCTGCTTCCCCTACCTCCTTTCATCTCGAAATTAAATTTCTTACGTAGTTGTATAGGGTCAAAATTTCATACTTGAAACCCCATTCAAAGTCTCCTGAGCATTACCAAACCGTTACAAATCCCTCAGTCTGAGTCATGGAGACCCCTAAATCGAAGAAGGCACATAAAGGAGGCAATATAGTTAGGACAAAACCAATGGACATGCTTCTTTTCAATGCCAAACCCATGGAAAGAGAGGCCTCTCAAAGATTAGGGTGCCTCTTCTTCTGTCAAAACATACAGAGAGGCCATCCAGAGGTAGCAAGACAGTTTGCATTGAAGTTTGATGGTAAGAAAACTAAGGTTGGGGATTTAGAGTTTGAAGTGACTGAAGCCTCCATATCAACCGCAATAGGGATCCCCATTATGGGTGAAAGGTGGTTCAAATCCATGTATTTGAGTTTAGGTTATGCAAAAGATCTTTTTAAACCTGAATATCAAGCCAGTAACCTGTCCAAAAGTATGCCAAGGAGCCAATTGAATGAACAATTTGACAGACTACTAAATATCATACAGAGATATTTTACTTGTGAAGGGAGATTCAACACATTATACCAGTACCATATAAGATTGTTGCTACATTTTACTGGTAAGTTTGAGATGAATATTCATTATTACTTGTTGAGGAGTATAGGTAAGATGTTAGACATGATACAGGCCAAATCTAAAGATGTGGATTCTAGCCTTTTCCACTCTGGATTAATCAGAATGCTAGATCTGAAGAATTGGGCAAGAAAGATATTTCATGGGAGCACTTTGTGGTTACCTATCATTTTAATTTGGATCTAGCACCCACTCCTCAATCACATAGGGCAAGTTCTTTATCACCTACCAGTGCTACCAAAGCAGGGACTAGTAGGAAGAGAAAGGGTAGAGCCCATGTTCAAGTGTTAGAAGGAAACAAGTAGGTCAATGAAGCTGAGGAGGAAGTCTGTCCTTCTCCACACAAGGATTTTTCACCACCTCCTCCACCAACGTTGGAAGAGGTGCCTTCTTCTACCAAAGTTACATCTAAAAGAGGGAAGAATCTTATGTTTTCCTTTTCTCCTCCAACAGTCAAAATCAAAGGTAAAAGACCTTTCACAAGGTCATCAATTCCTAAGGAGGATTATAGAGAGAAGTCCTTACCAGAGATACATATTCAAAAGAATAAGGGGAAAGGTGCTAAAGGACATTTGGAGAAGAGAGATAAGACCTCTGAGAAAGGAATTGAGAAGCCTGTCAAAAGAAAACAAGAATCCCTTGTATAGAAAGGTAAAGGTACTAAAAGACCTCTAGAGAGAAAGGAGGAAACCTCGATGAAACACTTCAAGGAGCCTGTGGGAAGAAGTGAAGAAACCACTGTGAAGAGAAAGAAGGGAAAAAGTAAGGCCAATGAGAAACCTAATGAGGTGGATAAAACACTTCCCATGCAGGAGGAAGAAGAGTCTGAGGAAAAGCCTATTAAGACTGAGCATGCCACTATCCCTCCTGATAGTCAGACCTACAAAATACTTATCAAGAAACTCAGAGAAGCAAGGAAATAAATATCTCATCTTAAAGAAAAAGACAAGGTCCACTTGGCTTAGATGGAAGAGCTCATGGTTGGCTACAATCATACCCTTGACTTGGCAAGGTTTGCAGCGACAAAGTCTCTCCCTCTCCATAAACAACTGAAGAATCTTTATAGACAGAATAGGGGATTTCAGTATCAGAACAGGAAGTGAAAGACAGAGCTAAAACACTCTCGAGATGAGGTATCCCAAAGGAATTTATAGGTGTTGGTTGAAGCTTCCATTGAGGATGATAAACCAACAACTAAGGAGAGCATAGATACACAAAAGAAACCAGTCAATGCTAGGAAAAAGAAGTCTGTTGTGCCAATTGAAAATCCTCTTTATACCAGAAAGAGTGTGAGGCTAAGTGTTAAAATGAAAAAATAGTTGGTAATGGTAAGCCCCATTTTTTAGAATTGTTTATTTTTGGGAGAGTTAATTGATATGCTCATACTAGTTGTGCCATCTATACAGGCTTCTAGGTGTTTAGCTATATGGATTTTGAGTTTGCTAAGTGATAGCTTCACCCAGTGGTAAAAGGCATTACTTATGGTATGGTCAAGGCACCTAAGTAAAATGGTTCTGTCATCATGAAAGGACACACACTGCTCTGTACATATTCAATATTGAAAGGCGTTGCGTTTTGGCAATGCTACCCAAACTTGTATGCAGATGTAGCGTAAGTGACGCTATGTAAACGCGTTGCACAATATTCCATAGAGAACAGAATCAGCATAAGGGTGTGACACAGTGGCGCTACCCACAGGCACTACGTAATATTTGACAGGGACCATTTTTACACACAGGAGCAACACATAGGGGTGCTACCTAATGGCGCTACTAAATATTTTACATAGGCACTACCTAATATTTCAACAGAGCACCAATGTTGGCGCATATATGAAACACCATGTCGCTACCTACAGGTGCTACCTTCTCTCCTTATTTCATTTTACTATGCGCTACACAGAGTTGCTACCCAAGAAAATTGCCAGCAGACACCAGGAATCTAGGAGAACTAGGCCAACAGCCTTTTGGATAAGTTGATAATGGAGAAAGTTACATAAGTAGCAGCTAGCATTTTGAAGACAACTACAAGATTCAAAGGGACACATGGAAAAATAGGATCTGAGAAACAAAAGAGGATCAAAGCAGTTAGAAGCATGATTGGATTAGTCACCAACAATTCCCTGTTTTGTAGCATAGGTTGTTATCCTAGTTATTAGAACAAATAAATGTTTAGAGATTTTCAAGGGAAACAGGCAAGCTCGTACCTCCAGCTGTTGCCTCACTTTTTTGTTATAAATAGATAGATCAATTGCTTTAGTAGGTTCAAATGGTTGAGAAAGCCTCCCTTTATTTTGTAATATTTTGATGAAGTGACTATGATCTAGTGATGTACTGGACTTAAGAATTTTTGGCTAATATAAATCAGCTTCCTTTCCAGCCTATTTGCTTTAGTTGCTAAATATTCATGCTTTGAAGGATTCACAAGAATTAGTTTGGTGATGTTATGGTGGATTTTTGATCATTATATTATCATGATGTTTATTTATCTTTCTTAGTTTTTTATGTCAAAAAGATCTTGTTATTTGAAACTTTATTCCTTAGACTTTTGTAGACTTGATGTTTCCAATAGTCCCTACACTCCTCTCACTCAAGTCTTCCCTCTATTCATACTTACTCCCAAACTACTGGTAGAATTTAGCCAAGACCTTAATTGCTAGTGCATGCTAGCCCTGTTGTTTTAGTTAGAACATTACCATTTGAGTCCTTTTCCATTTAACCCGTTAAAACACTCTATCATTCACATATAACTTGATGGGTACTGGTCTTGCCTTCCATGAAATCTGAAGGTGACTCCTAGTGCTAACATTCTTGGCGTCGTTGCCAGGGAAAGATTTGAAGACTTTTTCCTAGGATTAAAATGACACAGTATTCTAGTTCTAAAAGGTGCATTAGAACTCAATGCTTCGAAGATTGCAGACTGCACCTAGTGACTCCATTGTTTCAGCTCTGGCACCTAAAGGCAGACATACGAGATCAAATCCACAGCTACCTTTGGTACCACCTGAGGCTGACCCAGAGAAGATAATAAAGAAGGGAAAATCTTCCCAAAAATGTTTTTCTGTTGTTGGTACAAGTGCTTCTGGTCAGTTTCATGATTCTACTCTTGATACTCCAACTGTTTTGTCAAGTAAGCTTCCTTTATCTTCTACTGAAGTATCTAAAAATATTGATTTTGAAGAGTTTCCTATTGAATACTCTTCCTTTGAGACTGAATTGAAAGAGGAAAACATTGATATATTTTATTACCCTGATATTGAGAAGTGTTTCAGTCTTGATAGTTTTTAAGATTTCCCTACTTTAGGTTTTGCTACACCTCTTTCTATTAAACATTTTGCTGCCAAAGAAGTAGGAACTACATCTCCCTCCCATAACTTACCATCCTCTTCAAAAACTCATCCTCCTACTGTGAAAACTGAAGCCCCCCCTTCATCTGTTCCTTCCTTTCCTACTATACATACAGTCAAGTCTCCTTCTCCTTCTTGTTCACCAAGAATCCAAAATTAAATGGCAGTTGTTAACCCCCTGCTAATAGGATGGATGCCATAGTGGCTGCAAGATATGATCCTCTACTTTTACCTCAACCACTGAATGCTCTCCCCCCTAGAGATTGTTTGAAGCACATGCCTAAGTTTACAGGAGAAGAAGATGTAACAGCTGAGGAACATCTTGCTTCTTTCTATAGCTATGCATATAACCAAAATATTGAAAATGAAGATGTTTGGATGAGGGTTTTCGTCCAAAGCTTGTTTGGTGAGGCTAGGAAGTGGTTTAGGGGTCTGGCCCCTGGATCCATTACTAGTATTTAGGCATTGGATGAAGCCTTCTTGAGGCATTAGGGTGACAAAAACGATTTTTTGTACTACATCAATGAATTTGGATCTTTGAAAAGGAAAGAAGGAGAGTTTGTCTCTAAGTTCTCTAAAATATTTAACAAAATGTACAAGAAAATCCCTGATGAGATCAAACTCAATGAAACCATGGAAAAAATCACTTATTCTGGTGCCTTTGATTCTGAATTTTGCCTCCTTTTGAGAGAAAGAAGGTCACCTTATTTGGTTCATATGCAATATGATCCCTTAGAGGTAGAATCCAACATAGTGGCATCAGATAAAATTAGAGGAAAATCTGATAGGGATAGAAGAAAAAATAAAGCTAAAGCTTCAACTTCTGATTCCTCTTTTGTCCATTCTCAAGTAGATGAGTTGACCAAACTAGTAAAATCTCTCTCCACTTAAATTGAGAAATTAAAATTAGGAGGAAGACAACCATATAGAAATGCTCAAAACACTGAAAACAGAGGTAATTTCAGGAGACCCAACAATGCTCCCCAAATCCTTCCCAGAAACAGAGAGAGAGATGATCAAAGGATACAAGCTCCTTTGCAAAATAATTTAGTGGTAGATGAAAAAGAAGAGGAGGTTGAAGTTGATCATGAGATTCATTGTTTAGGTGATACTTCCCCATCCCCACACTTGACTCAATCCTCTTATGAACAATATTTAATGGATATTCAAATCAATGAGTTAATAAAGGGGGAGAAAGCAAGGGAGAATCATGGTAGATATAATTTGAGATCTAAGAAGAGTGCAGCAAAAACTGAAGCCCCTAATCAGTCTGTTCAGAAAGAATATCCTGCCAAGGCTGTGACAGTGAGCAACAAGGAAAAAGACTCAAAACCGACAAGTTCTTATCAGAGATCCTCCTCTTGAAACTAAAGAGATCTTTAAGCCTTCCCCTTCCTTCAGTTTTGAGAATGAGATCCAGAAAATAAAGATCCCTGTACCTTTTTTGGAATTGATAAAAAATGAGGATTTTAGAAAATATTTATCCAAAATGTTACAGCCAGAATCATCTCCAAATGCCATTGATTCCATAAATATGCAAGATGAAAAAACAACAGTGATTTTAGATCCTTTGATAGAAGACATATATGACTCATCCCCACTTTTTATACTTCACTGAATATACATGATAAGGTGCTACATAATTGTCTCATGGATTCAGGGGCATCCCACAATCTTATGCCAAAATCTATTATGGATGAACTTGGATTAGAAGTCACAAAGACCTATCATGATTTATATTCTTTTGACTCCAAAAAATTCAAATGTCTTGGAGTCATTAAGGATATGGTGGTCACCTTATTTCAGATGCCCATGAAGAGTATACTTATGGATATCGTACGTGTTGATGTTCCCCCCAAGTTTGGTATTCTCTTATCAAGATCCTGGATAAAAAGACATGGGGGAACCTTGCAGATGGATCTCTCTTATGCTACTATTCCTATTTTTGGGGGAGGGCATAGAAGACTTTAAAGGGAATCCCAATTGTCTTACATCATTAGTGATGAAGCAAACCCCAACAATCACCCTGTTTTTTCTTTTGATATAGATCTTGGATCTAGTATTTTGCAGCTCACCGATGCCCCGGAAGCCCCTTTAGAAATCAAAAAAAAGTCCATCAAATTTTCTGAAGAGCCTCCTCTAACTACTTCTGTCTGGAAGATGTTCTTTGAAGGAGCCTATTCCAAGGAAGGTGTTAGTGTTGGGGTGATCTTTGTCTCACCAACTCAAGAAACTATATATTTTTCATATAAACTAGAATTTGAGACTACTAATAATGTGGCAGAGTATGAGGCTCTTGTCTTGGGTTTGAGGGAAGCAAAAGACATTGGGATAGAGGAGTTGTTAGTATTTGGGGATGCTGAATTGATAGTCCATCAGATTAAAAATCTTTATCAAACCAAGCATCCTAGGCTTAGATCTTACACAAATGAAGTATGGTATTTAGTGGACAGTTTTTTCTCTTCTTTTAATATATCATTGATTCCCAGAGAAGAGAATATTGTTGATGATTCTTTGGCTGTATCAGCAAGCAATTTCAGAATTCCCATACCACCAAAAATCAAGTATGGTGTAGAAGTCAAATACATGCCTTCTATACCAGACAATGTAAAATATTGGAAGGTGTTTGAAGACGATTTAGAACTTAAAAGTTTTCTTGAGACTGTTGATGAATTTTCTGCATTGCACATTGATCAGGATCATGATCCAGAAATCACTCCTCATGCTAATGTTTTCCTCAATAAAATTTCTAATCATCATATTGTGCAACTGCCTAGAAATCATATACCAAAGGGACTAGTTCCTTTGGAAAGATTATTTTATGGGAATGATGTGGCATTGAAAGGGAAGGTATCCACTGATGATGGTGATATCACCGAGTGCAATGTGGGCACTGTAAAGGATCCAAAATACGTCAAACTGTCAAGCAGCCTATCAGAAAAGAAGAGGGAAGAATACACAAAGTTATTGAAAGAATTTGCTGATGTATTTGCTTCGACTTATGAAGATCTCATAACTTATGACATAAGCATAATAGAGCAGAAGATCCCATTAAAATAAAAAACCAAACATTTTAGGCAAAAGTTGAGGCAAATCAATCTTATGTTGATTCTCTTCATGGAGAAAGAATTTAAGAAGATTTTAGATGAAAAAATTATCATTCCTTTGAGGTATTCCGAATGGGTAGCCAATTTGGTCCCAGTAAGAAAAAAGAACAGGGAAATCAGACTTTGTGTCGATTTCCGAAATTTGAACAGAAGCTCAAAAAAGGATAATTATCCTTTACCCAAGATGGAGCACATATTACAGAAGGTGACAGGAGAAACCAGGATGTCTATGGTTGATGCATTCTCTGGATACAATCATGTATCTATTTTTCCAGAAGACAGGGAGAAGACTACCTTCACCACTCCCTGGGGGACATTTATGTATGCCAAGATGTCCTTTGGTTTGATGAATGCAGGGGAAACTTTTCAGCGAGCTATGGACATAGAATTTATTGGAGAAAAGAATAAGTTTGTTGTTATCTATTTGGACGACATAAGTGTGTATTTTCAGTCTCACTCTGATCATCTAAGAAAGGTTTTCTTGAAATGAAAATTTTTTTGCCTCTCTTTGAATCCGAAAAAATCATTGTTTTCCATGAAAGAAGGAAAATTATTGGAGCATATAGTGTCAACTGAAGGAGTAAGGATTGATTCCAGCAAGGTTGAGGCTATACAAACTTTGTCACTCCCTATATCTAAAAAAGAGGTACAATATTTTCTAGGAAAAATCAACTTTTTGAGAAGATTTGTGTCAAATTTTGCTGAGTTAGTTAAGTATATCACAGTCATGCTGAGGAAGGATAGTGAAATCAAATGGATTGTTGAGGCCCATGATTCTTTTGATCAAATAAAGAAATCCTTGACAGAAGCCTCGATTCTTTTCAACCCTGACTACTCCAAGGAATTTCTTATTTTCTCTTTTGCCTCTTTTGATACAGTAGCAGCAGTCCTATTGCAGAAGAATGTTGAAGGCTTAGAACAACCCATTGCCTTTTTCAGTAGGGCATTAAGAGATACAGAAATAAAGTATGACATTATGGACAAGCAATCCTATGCACTGGTTAAATCTCTTAAGTCTTTCAAAGTTTATGTGTTGCACTCAATATTTATTGCTTATGTTCCATCAACTATTGTAAAAGAAATTCTTATTCAGCCTGATATTGACAGAAAACACAGCAAGTAGATTGCTAAACTACTTGAATTTGATTTGGAGATTAGGCCCAGAAAATTAGTTAAAGGCCAGGGTTTGGCCAAGCTCTTGGTTGAATCAAATTTCTCAGCACTAGGGGTGAATTTCGTTTACTCATGTTCAGAAAATCAGCATGATGGGATGGATAATAAAGGCCCTCAATTCATTTCTACATTGGAAGATTGCAGTTGGTACAAGGACATTATATTTTTTCTACAAAATTTACAACCCCCAAGTGGTATGGAAAGAAACAAGGTGAGGGCCTTAAAACTCAAATCATTAAAGTATTTCTTTTTTGATAAAATTTTGTATTGGAAGGATCCATTAGGAGTGATTTTGAGATGCCTAGATCCCCAAGAAGCCTGGATTTTATCGAGGAAATCCATCTCGCTTCCAGTGGTCAACATAGATTGATCTTGACTGCTACTGATTACTTTACTAAATGGATCAAAGTTATTCTGACAAGGAATGCTTCGCATAAAGTGATCATCGGTTTCCTAGAAGACATCATAGCAAGGTTTGGGTGTCCTGATAGAATCTTCACTGATAATGTTGCATCATTCAAGGCTAAACCATTAATTCAGTTCTGTGAACAATTTTGGATCACTTTTATTCATTCCACCCCTTACTATCCGCAGGGAAACATGCTTGCATAATGCTCGAACAAAAGCATTATAAAGATTATTAAAAAGTTGTTAGAGGATAACAAAAAGTCATGGTATTCGAAAATCATATTTTCTCTATAGGCTGATAGAATGACACTGAAACGATCCTTGGGACTTTCCCCTTTCCAGCTAGTATATGGGGTTGAGGCAATTTTTCCTTCTCAACTTGCATGACCTATGGCGAAATTCTTCCAGGATTATCAATGGGAGCTAGATCATATGATCAGGAGGATTCAGCAGTTGGTTGAGGTGCAACAGACTCAGGAACAACTTGTAGATAAGGCATATGACCATCAACTGAAGATCAAGCAGGCATTTGACAAGAAGGTGAACAAAGAGGATTTTCAACTGGGCGATCTGGTGCTCAAGTGGGATGCACCGAGACAAGATAAAGGAAAGAAATATAAATTTGAAGCTTTATGGGTCGGCCCTTTCAAAATCTCGGAGGTATTCTCTAATAACACTTTCAAGCTGCAGAATATGGACGATGAAGAGGTTTTTGGTGGCCCTGTCGAATGGGAGTTTTCTGGAAAAGTACTTTGCTTGAGCCTTAAGTGGCTCTTCATGTCACTGTAAATATCATTTCCTTTCTATTTTTGTTTCAATAACTGACCCCATAACCCTAGGATAAGGCACTGAATCTACTCATTCTTGGAAGCCTGCAGGTGGCATGCCATCCCCTATGGAGCCAATGTTATCATACTAAATTTCCTTGGGTCTTTTAGTTTGTTTTTATCTTTTTTAAGAGCCTTAGGTTTTAATTTTTTAAATAAAAAGTATCTCTTTCATCCCTTTAAAGTTATGTTTGATAGGACACCTTGGATGACTAAACTTTTGAGTCATATCTCATGTTGTGATCATGAATTTGATTTTTTATCTTTGACCCCTTTTAGCTCACGGGTTTTTCTTTTCTTTTTGGTCTCTTCCATGATTTTCCCCTAGGTTGATACCTCCCATGATCAAGATGATGTGACAAACCTCTCTCCTCACTCATGACCTCACAAGCATGCCTCATTGTCCTTGCTCACCTATCTAATCATATTTTTGAATTGCAAGCGTTGCCTACTCATTAGGTAGTTCCGTAGCACCTGTCATGTTTATCATACCTCCATCCCAAGTCATGATTTCCACGACCGATACCATATCCCTTGTTTTCAGTGCCAGAAGTCAGTTAAAGAGCCTTCAAAATATCTTGCATTCATGTTCCTAGATAATGGTTTCTAATTTTGAAAATACAACAGTGTCGTGTTGCGTGAATTCACCATCTCTGATCAGGCGACCACATGTCAACCAAATATTACTACTGTGTGAGATTCCAAGGTCGAATTTTCCTCATTTTTATCTTATGATTGTGTTGAAGATCTCAACAGGTGTCTACTACGCAGGTATCCAATGTTACATCTTCTGCGTATTAATCCTCACAGGAAATTTGTGATCGGGTTTTGTTTTGTTGAGTTTGCATGATATGATTGTATCTTTGAAATATTTGCAAGTTTTAAATTAAGTGTGGTTAGGCAAAAGGGTCAATTTGCAAACACATAAGTTAGATAAACTTTCACATTCAAGATGTAGATAATAACCAGCAAATAACATTGAACAGTAAACACATAACATAGAAAATGATAAAGGATTTCACCCCTCTCTTGGGCTACATCTCCTGGTCTAGCTTCCAATTGATCTTTTATATTATTTGCTAAAAGTGCTAAAATCAATGCTTTAAAGTGCTCAAAATGCCAAATAGATTGCTCCAATTTCTCCAGAACGTCCAAAAACCCCTAGCTGGGCTTTTTCGGCACCTGGTTTAGCCAAAAAATGAAGAAGATATGCTTCCTGGAAGTCTTCCCCTTCAAGCTTGTTGTCTCTGGTTCGCCAAAACACACCTCTGTGTGTCTAACTTAGCTTCTAGGCATTTCCCATGCCTAAACCCAACACCTACGTGCATTCCCGTGATTGGTGCCAAAATTTTGTATCGTTAGTGGATCTTGGGCCCCCAAAGTCATAGGTGTTGGGCGCATGGGGGGCCATATAGCCATGCCCCAACGCAAAAAGGGGCACCGTTAGCAACTTCGTTTTGGTCATGAAAAGTGGCGGTGTGTGGGGTTATCTGTTTCATTTAAAAAAAACCCACACGAAAGTGCATATACATGGTCTTATGGTTTGGTGTATATGGTTGGGGGCTGGGGCTAAGCCCTAGCCCGAACTCTCACTCCAAACATACATTACAACAAATTTAAATAATACGCAAATACTATAGTGTTAAGAAACACTTACATGGCACGCTGGTTGGGCAGCCCTTGCCAAATATTTGGACTGTGGTGGAGCTCCAGGGTTCGACCCCCATGGACTCCACAATAATATTTTGATATGCCACAAAGAGGGTGCCACGTGTCACCTCATAATTTGCCAAGAAAAACCATGCCACATGTCAACAATTGATTCACCCACGTATCTACCATTTCATTACCAACTCAGCACCTACCAAATCAGCTGACATGTCTCTTGCCATGTCATCCATGCCACATCAACGTATGGCCCCTGCCATGTCAGTTGTACGGACTGTAAAGTCAACAATTTTTTTGCATGTTTGGCAAATCGAACAGAATGTTATATCTCACTCATATAGTGTCTGTTTGAACCCGTTCAAAGTGCGTTGGGTTCGTGAGGACGAGGCCTACGTCTCTATTTGATTTGAAGTGATTTTGAGTACTTTGAATTTTGAGAAAAATTTGATCCCCTGGATCACTCCTCCCCATTGGGAAGCTTTTGGACCTCCAAAAGACTACTTTCAGTCTATCTGAAGATGAGGGTATAGTTCCCTCACCTTTCCAACCTCAATCCACTTGGCCTTGCTTGGATTTGTTTTTTTAAGACCAATTCGAAGATATTCCACATTTCCCCGTTTTGAAGTTCTCATCCTCCTATCAAGAATTGTGTCTTCATGCAGTTCTGTAAGATATTATGGCAAGAAATCATCTACAGAAGGAATCTGAAAATGCTCACCTTGATCATCAATCAAAGGAGGATTATACAATTTCAAATTCTCAACATTGACAACTGCATACATTTGCATATAAGGAGGCAAATCCAAACGGAAGGCATTGTTACCAATCTTTTAAAGAATCTTGAAAGGTCCATATCTAATTGGTTTCAGTTTTTTAACTTCTCCTTTAAGTCTCTCTTTGCTAATGTAAAGCCAAACTTCATCTCCCACTTGGAAACTGTGATCAACACGATTCTTCTCATGTCTTGTCTTGTACTTGGCTTGACTCCTTTCAAACTATTCTTGCACCATTTGATGTATCGACTGAATTTGTTCAATGAACTTTTATGCCATATCAATATCATATTGACCATCAATAGCAATATATTTCCCAAAGATAAAATCTAAAGGAGATTTGGGCAAATAGCCAAAACATGCTTCAAATGGCGATGTTTGAGTTGAAGAGTGCTTAGCCTGGTTGTAAGCATGTTGAATTTAGTGTAAATGTTCATCCCACAGTTTAGAATGCTTGATGTAATAACCACGAAGAAGATGCACCACTGTTATATTAACCACTTATGTTTTCCCATCGGTTTGCAGATGAAAAGATGTGCTCTTTTTTAGTTTGGTGTCCATGAGCGCCCATAAAATTGAACAAAAGTTCCCAATAAATCGAGAATCTCGATCAAAAATAATGGATTTAGGCAACCCAAAATGTACCCAAACATGTTGAAAGAACATTTGTGTCGTTTGCTCAGCTGTAACTTGCTTCTTACAAGGCATCAAAATACACATTTTTCTGAAACAATCAACCACAACATAAAGATAATCATGATTTTTTTTAGACATAGGTAAACCTCCTACAAAATCCATGGAAATGTTTTCCCAAGGACGAGAAGGAACCAGAAGTGGAGTATACAAACCCAACTTTCTATTGCTAGGCTTTCTTGTAGCACATAACGAACATCCTCTTACATATCTTGAAACACTTTCATTCATTTTAGGCCAATAGCAATACCTTTGCAAATTAGCCACTGTTTTGACTACACCAAAGTGACCAGCAATAAGAGAAGAATGAGCTTCTCTTATAATGTTGATTCTTTCACCCTGTGGAATACATAGCTTGCCAATATGATACAAAATATTATCATGCACATGGTAATCCAATTCCTCAACATGGTTAGAATGACAC
>SNQJ01S0120066.1:0-27222 GCA_010110895.2 Picea sitchensis
TGTTGGAAAAACACTCTGAGATTTCTTTCCTTTAGTTGTGGTTGTTGCAGTTTTAGTAGGCCTATCTGCTATGAGGGGTTGATCTTGGATGTCAGAGTCTCCTTCTTTCTTTCTTGACCTGAGATTGTATCTATTAGAAGTGTGGCTGGCCTTCTCTCCCTTTCCTAACTCATGGATATTAATGTTCATCAGGGATTTTTCGTATGCAGACTGAGTCAAATGGGGAAAAGGAGGGGCTTCCTCAACACAATGAATTTCAGGGTCAAATTCTTGTATCTCCTCTCCTTCCTCATGAGTAACCAGGTTATTTTGGAGAGGGGTTTGAATCCTTTGGTCCTCTCTGTCGTTTCCCCTTTGTTCCCTTGGGAAGGCCTGTGGTCCATTGTTGTTAAGTCTCCTGAAACCTCTATTATCAACATTCTGGGGATTTCTGTACATGGGCTTCCCTTCTAACTCCCACCTTTCCATCCTGGCAGAAAGTGATTTTAGTACTCTGGTTGTCTCATCAGTCTGATGGGGCATGGGAGAGGAACTGGATGGGGAGGCTTCAGGCCTTTTGTTAGATATGTTTCTCTCAGCAGCGTTCCTGAGTCGGTCAACAACCAATATGTTAGATTCTACCTCCACGAATGCATCTTGCATGTGGGCCAGGGTAGTGGCTCTTCTCTCCCTCAATAGTAGGCATAAATCGGGATCAAAAGCGCTAGCATAAGTGATCTTAGCCGAGGCTTCTGAGGGCTTTATCTCAGCAGGAATTTTATTATACATTTTATTGAATCTCTTGGATAAGTCAGAGACAAACTCTCCTTCTTTTCTCTTCAAAGATCCAAACTCTGTCATATAGTACATGATTTTTTTTTTATCTCCCCATTGTCTCAAAAAGGCATTGTCTAAAGCTTCGATCCCATCAATAGATCTAGGAGGCAGGGCCTTGAACCATTTTCTAGCCTCGCCTTGGAGGCTATGGACAAAAATCCTCATCCATATGTCTGCATGCATGATGACATTATCATCTGTGAAACTGTAAAGGGCTTCTAGGTGTTCATCTGCAGTTACGTCCCCCTCACCCGTGAACTTGGGTAGTTGATTGAGGTAACCATCTGTCGGGAGGGCATTGAGGGGTTGAGGTAACACAAGGGGAGAATACCTAGCGGCTATAATGGCCTCCATTCTGGTCATAGGGGGATTAGCACCAGCCATAGGAATATTAGGTGGAGGAGAACTTGGAGGAGAAGGAGTTCGCGAAGGGGTTGCGGGAATTGAGTCTCGAAGTGGAGTGGGAAACAAGAGAGGGTTTAAGGATAAGACTAACAAGCTCAAGTCAGCAGGCGCTTCTCTTTGTGCAGGAGTGGGGAAATATTCTGTAGTCCCGGGTCTATAACGAGGAACAACTTCAGAGGACAGAGGAGTGACAAGGATTTCTCCCTCCAATCCCAGACCAGGAGGGGAAAACTCAGCAGGAACACTCCCAAAATTTAGGAAACGGGAAACCTCTGAAGAAGGCCGGCTACGAAGCTAAGAATAAGAAAACAGAGTTTTTACAAAAGGAGGTGGGGAAATACCTGATTTAGCAGTGAAGCTTTCTCTTTGGGAGGGCTTCCCTTTTCTGATAATCACCTCCGGATCTTCTTTAGGTGTGGCCAAAGGCAGCTGTGGATGGGACCGCGTGTGTCTACTGCTGGAAGCCACAACTAACCCAAAAGGTTCTTCCCAGTGGAGTCATCATTGTGGAGTCGCCAGGTGCACAGTAGCAATCTTTGATAATTCTGATATCTGATGCACCTTCAGAATCAGTTAATCGTTGTTGTTCAATCTCGGGGAAAATATTCAACTTCGTCCCCGGAAACGGCGCCAGAAATTTTAGCGTCGGAAGTCACTCCTGGATTGCAGCAGGAGCAGAGCCCGACACCCATCAGTTTAATGTCATGATTTGTTTATAAAGGGGTGATCAAATGGAAGTAAACTCAGAAGAATATCATCTCAACTCTGAAACTAGGCCAGGCATGCATGGGCGAGTGAGGTCTTAGATAAACTTCAAACAGTGAGTTGTAATAAGGGTGAGTAGGGGGGAGACTTGCATAAGAAGAGTGCAGGGGTCTGTTATAAACATCAGGTTTCTAGCAGACTGTGAGCGGAAGCATCTAAAGGCAAGATCTTCTTACATCCAAATGCAAAAAACCAGGGAATACAATAATGCAATGGTAAATCCTTTATCATAGCATAACTGCAACAATTCATGCGAATCAGTCGATCATGAACTCTCTGGTATAAGACGAAAACATAGACGGAGCAGGAAAACTATTTGTCATAAAAAAAGAAATCTCAAACACAAATGCATAACCATAGAACTAGAAAGACCATTAAAACTTTACAGTCGGGAGCTTTGATCTACCATCGATGGATACAAAAATGGCGAAAATGCCTACATATACTCAAAACAACAACAACAACAAAATCGAGACGTTGCATTAAGATCTTTGCGTCTGCATGGCCTCTGACAATCTGCATCCGCAGTCTTTGAATGATCGTGCACCTATGGTAGACGCAATCGAACTCCTGACAGCTCCGTGGGAGAATCGACATTCCTTTAATTCGCCGCCGGACTTTCCCATTATGGCGGAGGCGATGTCTAACCACCACCAACTGCTTCAATAACTACTTCATTGGGATTGGGGATGGCCCGACCAACTCAGCACCTTTAGGACATGGAAGACCATTTGCATTGCCACCTGGATTAGCTAAGCGGCCCGATGAATAGGCGTGGAGGCCAGCGCAAAGGATGGGGTGCATGACGGGAGTGGTGGCACCAAAAATATAAGGGTGTGAAAAGAAGTGACGAGGTGTTAGAGGGGCGACAGGGGGAAGACACATGGCGAAAGGCAATAACCGGAGGGGGCAGGAGATGAGATGTAATGGGCACGCTTTTAGTGGGAGGCTGACGTGGAAAAGAGTGGGACACCTGGCAGGCGGTGAGTGGATGATGAGATGGGAAAGGGGGCCACACAGACCAAAAGAGGGGAGATGGACAGATGGTGTCTGGATTGCTTGTGCGTCACTGATCCGGGCGCTCTTGATCACAGCTGTCGGAGAGATGCATCCTTGATTCCGGACCCCCCCCTTCCGCTTAAAGGTAGAAAAGTGGGGGGGGGTCCAGAATTACCCTACGCGTCATTGATCCGAGCCCTTCGATCATGGTCGTTGAAGAGGTGCGCCCTCAATTCCGGACCCCCCCCTCTGCTTAAAGGTAGAAAGGCGGGTGGGGGGTCCAAAATCCCATGTGTGTCGTTGATCCGGGCGCGCGAATCTCTGTCGTCCAAAATTGCTGACCCCTTAATCATAAGCGGATTTGTGCCCTGAGCTTATAGTAAATGGTTTTTTCACCCGCTCCTTCGTATTCTAACCCCCCTTACCAGAAATATTGCTAACATGAAGACAAAAACAATATTAAATACACTGCATGTTCATTTATTAACCATAAAAAACATAACAAGACCACCATTATACTTCTATTCTACATAAGCAAAATTCATACTTAAACTCATTCAATAACTAAGAACTACAATTGCAATCTAATTCTAGGCAAGAAATTACATAACATAAACTAAACTAGCTCTATCTTAACAATTCAAAATGTAATAAGGAAAATGCTTAAAATAGAAATTAAATAATGACAAAGTAAACTAATGAATAAATTAATCAACAACTAATTAAGAAAAATCTAATTAACAATTGAATAGGAAATAAAAACTGAAACTAACCCTAACCATCCACCGAAGCCTTGGTTAAAGAAAACATGAACTAAAACTTTGTTCTACTTTGTTTTAATTCTTATTTTAAATCAAATTTCAAAAGCATGAATAAAATGTAATCTAATATCTACTTGCACATGGGGTTAGTAGATGAATTTTCAAATTCGTCTCTATCTATCAAATCAATGCATAT
The DNA here is from genome assembly GCA_010110895.2 of Picea sitchensis. Taxonomy (NCBI): domain Eukaryota; kingdom Viridiplantae; phylum Streptophyta; class Pinopsida; order Pinales; family Pinaceae; genus Picea; species Picea sitchensis. The sequence continues at coordinate 3,943 of SNQJ01S0120066.1, forward strand.
TAACACACGCCTTTATACTAACCCGCAAAAGAACCAAATCATTAAGCTACAACAACAAATTATATAACAGAAGAAAGATAGCAATACATGTACAGGAAATGAAAAAGAGATATGTCTAAGCTATGAAATGTACAAACAACACATGGAAGAGTTACCAGACTGTTGGTGCCCCCCCTAGCAAGTCGTGGTCACTGCCTAAAAGAACACCACGATCTCAGCAAAAGGAATTTACCATTAAAACGCAGAAACACAGTTTTATACAATTCTAGTAATTGAAAAATGAAAAAACAGAGCCAAAATCGTGTTTGGCTCTAACACATGACTTCTTCTACTACTTAACAATTATCTGACCACCACAGTGGTATTTATAATGTTTACAGACCAAGTGGTCTACCACAGGAGGTTCGAACCACTTCTAAAATTGGCAAATTTCATTAATGGTGCTCTAACTGCCGAAACAGAGCTAGCCAATAATCACTCACCATAACAACCCAAAATCGAGTTGTCAAGAGTTCAGTAGCTGGAGGGGATAAGAATGAAAAAAATCCATGTCTCAGATTCACCCCCCACCAGCTGCCAATACCATAACCGCCAAATCACCCTCCGTTTTTGTGCAGGAAGAGGTGTTGGACATAGTGGTGGATCGAGTGCCGGAACGAGTGCCAGAATGAGTGCTAGATCAAGTGTCGAAACTAGAAACGTAGTGCGTTTTTTCCCTGTAACACCAAAAAAACATGAATTAGCTCTTGGAAATCATAAAACGTGATGAATTACACTTGATACAATCATTAATGATGAATTACACGTACCTTATGCCGATCATACGGTTTTATCATAAAAATTCTTCAAAAAACTCCTTAAAAGATGAAAAACGCATATGTACATGTGGAAAAAGTGTATAATAACCATCATAAAAATGATCATATCTTGGGCCAAACATTACCCCCACACCTAGGATTTTGCAGGTCCCACTGCCAACAAAAAGAAATTGCCCTTTATGACTAAACTTGCGAAGGAGGGGGTGGATTAGCTTTAGAAGCTTCTCCCTCTTGCCCGGGGAATTTTGACTTAGGATTTTCATGGTGTTTCAATTGAATCCAGATATTATTATTGGTGGCAATTAATATCATCAACCTAATGTTGTAGAGAATTCATCTTGGCTTGTAGGAAAATGTTGTCATGACGTAAATGGCAACTCAGTGTTTCATGCTCTCTAAGTTTGAACTAGAGGTTTTGGAGTTTTTGGAGGTTGTTGATGACATGTGAGGAAGCCTTGAGATGTATATTACACCCTTGATCCTTTAAACCATTCAAACAAAATTTTTACCTCTGCAAAATTAGTTCCAAAAGTGACTTCGCATAAGCGCAACAATTTTGGCCTGATGAACTTGTGAAAAATAGGTATCAAAGTGACACCTATAACTACAATAATTTAAAACCTGTGTAAAAAATGCAAGAGGTTTTTGTTTTTTAATATTTCCTTGACAAAAACCTTTCTTGGTTTTCAAAAATTCACTTTCAGTTGTTAGGAAAACATGCCAAGAAAACATGAATAAAACAGGAAAAACAGAGTGTTTTATTTTCTGAAAAACTAGGCCTCTAAGAGAATTAAATATATACAAAACCATAATGTATATTTAGAAAATGATAGAGGTTATTGTTTTTTAATATTTCCTTGATAAAAACCTCTCTTTTGTTTCAAAAATTCATTCCCTGTTGTTAGGAAAACACAAAAGGAAAATATGACTATAACAGGAAAAAAACAGAGTGTTTTATTTTCTGAAAGAATAGGCCTCTAAGATGATAGAATATATCCCAAACCATAAAGTATATTAAAAAATGGAGAGAGGTTATTTTATTTTGGTATGCTATGAACAAAAACCTCCACCAATTTTCAAAATTACTTTCCCATTTTTTCATAATCCCAACTTGAAGTGGGTTACTCAAAACTTGCAGAAGCGCAACGTGGTCTTAGCAGGAGCGCAACGTGGTCTTTGATAGGGATTTTGGAGGCCTTCCTAGAGGATTTTTGGGCTTAAAGTGGTATGTTTGGAAATTTTATGATGTCTTCTACACAATGGAACCATCAAGAACTGCAAATGTTTTCTCCAAACCTCTGAAAAACTGACTTCGAGTCAAGCTTTCCAAATGTGCAGAAACCCTCTTATAGTGACTGTATTTGGGGGATTTCTCTCATTTGAAAATTTATGACAAGAAATGATGACATGACCATGATGATAATTTATGACCTTGGATGAGTGGAGGGAGTATTAATGACACCTAGACACACCAATGACAATTTTACAACCAAGATATGTCAAATTGTATTTGAGAATTTTATCTTGAAAATATAACAATTTGAACTAATAATCCTATCAATCACATGAAAGAGTAAATTTGATCACTGGTGACTGAAAGAACTGACATATACTAACAAAAGGCTTGGTTTTTACTAGTAGGCATGGTTAACATGAGATTTATTATTGTTTTTCATCAATATGTAACAATTCAAACAACTGATCCTCTTTTCATAAGCTTGGAATACAGATGACAGTAAGTATTTAGCAGTTGTAATCGCTCTGTATTTGTCACAAAGAGTAGTTAAGTATAATCAGTCTTCTATAGAATAAACATAAAAATGCACATGATCTTATAAAACACACAATGACATCAGCAGTATATAATTTAACATACCAATACAAACAATTTCTGATATAATATCCCAAGACTTTGTAAAAAGACAGTATGACAGAATTTTCATAGAAATCCTACTTCCTCTTCTCATGGGTTTTCTATATAAATGGGAAAATCTTAGCATTTTTAGCTCAGGAAAACTCCCCCCAGACCGAAGATATGGCTCGTCCTCGTACCATGAATTAGCAATAGCCTTCTTGGTCTTTTTTCCGATGAGGCTGCAGGGGTATCAACAAGTTTCTTTGATAAAGGAATATCTTGAGCATGAAGGTTTGGGTGGAGTTACAGTCCCTAGATGAAGAGTCTTCTTGCTAGTCTTTATTGTAAGATGAGGGCTTACAAATTGGTAAATGAACTCGTCCCACGTTTTCTCCTGTTTTTCCAACTCAGATAAGACAAGTAGTTTCACAAGGCCATGGTGAAATAGGTTGTTATGGGGATTGGTTACATCCTTCCTCACTTGCGAAGACATCTTCTCTAGACTCTTCAAGAAGTAAAAGGGAAAGTTACAATGGCTTATTGAACTGAAAGTGAGCTAATAATCGAAATTGGCAGGCTTTAAAGACAAAATATCTACCTTCACATGTAATCAATCTGGTGATGACTATGAGAGGGTTGATTAGCTCTTATTTTATCCACTCCTTGGAGTATCCCTTAGTTGCAGAGATGTTTTAAAATTCAGTTTTTAAAACCCTATTATAGCTTGCTCTTGGCAACTGGTGGTGGTTAAATCAACAGTCTCCAACTCTTGGGATCGTTGTGGTTGAGGAAATTGATTCCTTAGAGGCCACGAACATAGTGAATAGGAGTTGAGGTAGGGTAAGAGTGTTCCATTGTTGTTGATTTTTCCACCATGCTCACTTAATCCTCTTGCATAGAACATGTAATGTCAAACCTACAATGAACAACCTGTAACAAAAATGTAATGTCAAACCTACAATGAACAGTCTGTAACAAAAATAAACCAACAAAGTGGTCTATTAAGGACATATACAACAATTTATAGCACATGGGAGTTTAGCACTTCGAGATAAAATGAATGCTGATGTAATAACCTGTATCATGAAAATAATACAATTTTTTTACAAAGATTTACTTCTTTGGGAAATGATCATTTGTCAACTCATGAACCCCTCCCCCACACCTAAGTATTGTGACACCTCACAATCAAAAGTATAGGAAACTAGTTAGTATCCCCCAATAGACAAAGATTTATAGTTTGTCAAGTGTAAAGATAAAATTTCACAGATTGGTCTGACGAGATGGTTAGAAGATGGCCCCGCCTATAGGATAAGAGATCCTATATATAGATAAGAAGAGGTAGGCAAGAGAGTTTCAGGATAGTCTCAGAGTTAGTTCCCAATGGAAAGTTTATGGAGTTCATTAACCTTAGCTTAACCATACATACTTCATGTCAGCTTTTTCTGCAAGTAATGTCATACATCAGGAAAAGTTTAAATTTATTATTTATTTTTGGCAGATTACCATCCTCACTAGGTAGAATGCCCCGCTGCCAGTAAGCCTGTTCAATAATCCTGCGGGTTTACCTAGTCATACCACAGGATGGTACCCATTACCAGTAGACTTGTTCAGTATCCCGGTGGGTTAGCCTCTTAAACCCTCAGAGACTGGCCTTCCATCCTTTAATATTTTAGTATAAGATTGCTTATGCAAGAAGATGGGGGAACAACTCTAAAAACAACTTTTCCTTTCTCTTTTTTTCAATTGGGATGGTATTTATGTTAGAGGATGACTTTTTGTTATATTACTTAGTGATTGTCCTGATGTAAGGGGTACTTAAGAGGATGTGGATTATCTAAATATATGATATAATCAATCTATTTAGTGTGTAGTGGATGGTCCCATTGAGAAAGAATATAAAGGTATCTCTAGGCTCAACTTACTTTCTTCCTTTGTAGTTATTGTGATGTTTCCATGACTAACCGCTAATCATACCTCCTTGTTACTCTTTGATAAAGAAACTTGACTCACTTACTCAGGYTTCCTGGAAAAACTATACGAGAGACCTCTAGGTTTGATAGTTATGGTATCACTTCCTTATATAGTGGTGAAGAGTTTCAAGAGAAACTGTTATTTAAGATGCCTTGAGAAAAAGAAGATGAAAGTCTTTGCAAAAATATGGCTAATTACAACAAGTCATTATTCATTTGATGCTTAGAAGACAACAAGGTTCAAGTATAGCAATGTTTTGAAGAAAAATTCTTCTTTTATATCTCCTTGAAATTGTCTACTCCTCGTGAAATAAATACCTACAGAGATCTCTAAAACTGTTTACAAAAACCATACTCTAAAATATAATAAACTAATGAGATCAATGAGATCAAGTCATAGGAACATGTACCTCATAGTTCTTAAAAAAAATAAAATGTAAAATGAGGCTGCATTAGACTCTAAACTAAACTAACAATATGCAGCTTTTATTTACTATCCTACTCTACCTAAAAAGAAAGGGAAAACATTTATTCAAGTGTAAGAACTCTTCCAATGTAACCATGTGCGGAGCAAGATAAGAAACATATTCATATCCATATATGAAAAATTTACTGCATTGATTACTTGGATATGAAGAACCAACCAGCCTACTTGTTTTGGCATCAGAAGGTGTTGAAGAAGATAATAGTATTGTGGTCTGATGACCTCTTGAAACCAAATTTCAATGTAATCTTTATGTTTATCAACAATAATTTCTATGCTCTCCTTAATCATGCTATCCAGATCCTCTTCTTTTGGATGATTGATTTCTGAAGTACATAAAGGATCTACTGAGATGGATGTTGAGAACTCCTCAATCTTAGGTCTTAATGATTACTCTCTACTAGGTGTAGTCCATAATTTCTCATTTTCCTTCTCATTTTGGAAAGGAAAATCATTTTGTAGCTCATAGGACCTTGATTCTTCTAATATTTATGGAGAGGTATTCAAGTTCTTCTCTATTTTAAAGATGTGTTCTTCTTGAGAAGAAGAGATCCCATCTATTGCTAGGATTTGAGAAAGTTCCCTTGGGCTAAAAGTTGCTTCTGAGTTCATCTTGCCATTTGATAAAACTTGGTTCACACAAAGATGATGTCCACAAAGTTAGGATCTCCTGATGGTGGTAAGAAAACAAAGGTTGTATTTTTTGGTTCTACAAAAGGCTCGAGTGGTCTTGCCTCCTATCCCACTATTACTGATGCTTCAATTTCTTATTTTATAGTGCTCCCTGTTTTAGTCTCTTTTAGAGACTGCTTTAGCTCTTTGGGTTGAGCTAGCTCCTGTTTTTTGGTATTGGTCTGTGGATTTTATAAGAGGAACGTTCCTTCCCCCAAATAGATCGGAAGGAACCTTGTTTGAAAGGTCTGATTTAGATTTAATGTATCTATCTTGTGGGTCTCTAGGCCTATTCATGAAAGAAAGTAAAAACAAAATAAAAATCTACCATTTGGTTTCTAGGTCTATTCATGAAAGAAAACAAAAACAAAAAAAAAAACTACCATTGGGTTTGGGGGAACCTGCTATATCAGATACGCAGGTTCTTACCTCTCGTCTTAAATTTCCCCCGCCACCAAGCTAATGCTAAGGTCTAAGGATGCTCTATTTCCTAACTACTTCTTACCTTAGACAACTCCCCGACAACGGCACCAAAAATGATGGTTGTTCTATATGCACTAAAAACACAGTAAAAACCCTCAATTAAATTGTCAAGCCAAGGTAAGTAAACTTACAGTTGTTGCAAAATATATGCCAAAGGTAGAAGGCTGGTAGGAGTATATTCTAACTAAGGAAGGCAACTATCTAAGGCTAATCTACTCAAGAAAATCTATCTAATGAGAAAACCCTACTAAGTAACTGGAAACTAGGTAACCTGAGTAGTTTTGGGCCAAGGATTGATGGATAGTTCCTAATAAAGCAAGTAAAACCCTATGTAAAGAAAACTAGTTTAACAATAAGCAATAGACAAACTACTTTAAGCATAACAATAAGCAAATGACAAAAGCAAACTATTTTAACTTTCCAACCTACATTCAATGAGAAACTACCCTATGAAATCAAATAAATAAACAAGTAAGGAAATACACCTATCTAACCTATTAAAGAAAATAGACAAGCAAACAAAGACACCTAACTAACCTACTAAAGGAAAAGACAAGTAAGAAAATGAACCTAACTAAACTACTAAAGAAAAAGACAAGTAATCAAAGGCAACTAACTACTTCAAGTAAAACTTCTCATTGAACAACTATCTAGCCTAAGAGGCAAGTGAACTAAATGCCTAATGTAAAACTATTTTTTATGCATGAAAGGAAATATAGATGCTCAATGCAATGCATGAAAGGAAATCTATTCTATTGAAAGAAAGAAAGATTAACAACTAATTCTTAATCTTTGATAAGCAAACTACTATCTAATATATCAAAGCAAAGTCTATCTATCCTATAGCAGTAATAAAACTATTTTCTAAGCTATGAAAGCAAGAAACTATCTTTAACCTATGACAATTCAAATATAATGTTGGTGATTGTGTGAAGACAAAAACAATATTAAATACACTGCATGTTCATTTATTAAACATCAACAACATAACGAGATCATCATTATAATTCTATTCTACATAAGCAAAATTCATACTTAAACTCACTCATTAACTAAGAACTACAATTGCAATCTAATTATAGGCAAGAAATTACATAACATAAACTAAACTAGCTCTATCTTAACAATTCAAAATGTAATAAGGAAAATGCTTAAAACAGAATTTAAAGCATGACAAAGTAAACTAATGAATAAATTAATCAACAACTAATTAAGAAAAATCTAATTAACAATTGAATAGGCAATAAAAACTGAAACTAACCCTACCCATCCACCGAAGACTTGGTTAAAGAAAACATAAACTAAAACTTTGTTCTACTCTGTTTTAATTCTTATTTTAAATCAAATTTCAAAAGAATGAATAAAATGTAATCTAATATCTACTTGCACATGGGGTTAGTATATAAATTTGCAAATTCATCTCTATCTATCAAATCAATGCATATTAACACACGCCTTTATACTAACCTAGAAAAGAACCAAATCATTAAGCTACAACAATAAATTATATAACAGAAGAAAGATAGCAATACATCTACATGAAATGAAAAAGAGAGATGTCTAAGCTATGAAATGTACAAAAAACACATGGAAGAGTTACCAGACTGTTGGTGGTCCCACTAGCAAGTCGTGGTCACTCCCTAAAAGCACACCATGATCTCAGCAAAAGGAATTCACCATTAAAACTTAGAAACACAATTTTATACAATTCTGGCATTTGAAAAATGAAAAAAGAGAGCGAAAATCGTTTTTGTATCTAACAAACGACTTCTTCTACTGCTTAACAATTATATAACCACCACGGTGGTATTTATAATGTTTACAGACCAAGTGGTTGACCATAGGAGGTTCAAACCACTTCTAAAATCGAAAAAATCCATTAATGGTGCCCTAACTGCCGAAATAGAGCTAGCCAATAATCACCCACCATAACAACCCAATATCGAGTTGTCAAGAGTTTAGTAGTTGAAGGGGATAGGCATGAACAAAACCCATGTCTTTGATTTTTCCCCCATTGGCCGCCAATACCATAACAGCCAAATTGCCCTTCATTTTTTTGCAGGAAGAGGTGCTAGATGGAGTGTCGTATCGAGTGTCGGAACGAGTGTTGGAATGAGTGTCAGATCAAGTGCCAGAACTAGAAACGTAGTGCATTGTTGCCTTGTAACACCAGAAAAACGTGAATTAGCTCTTGGAAATCATAAAACATGATGAATTACACTTGATACAATCATTAATCATGAATTACATGTACCTTATGTTGATCATACTGTTTTATCATAAATATTCTTCAAAAAGCTCCTTAAAATATGAAAAATGCATATGTACATCTGGCAAAAGTGTATAATAACTGTCATAAAAGTGATCATATCCTGGGCCCAACACTTTCCCTATATTGACCATCCTTGGATCCATCTCTGTACAAATGTTGAATTCTAGGGCTTCATCTATTTGTTTATTGGGCTTCTTTCCCTTTAAAACATCGTGTTTGTCAAAGAAGTGTTCTAAAGGGACACATCATTTTGGCAAGGTGATATTTTGAAGGTTAACAACATCCAAGACCATGGAATCAGACAGGAAATTTACTTTTGAATCGGTGAATTCCTTACTATTTTCGATAAACCTAATGATCTGGTCATCATCTTCAAACACTTGCCAGTGTTCCAAGTTATTAGGGATACAAGGCCTAAATAGTACTTCCATTTTGCATAGGTCTCGGAGTGGACCATCACAAGGTTGTAAGGTATAAGTAGAAATGTCCAAGGCATCTACCACATGGTTCTCTTCTCAGGGAACGACTTTGATTGTCACCATCTCAAAATATTTTGCAATGGATCGTGAAAAGTCACTGTACCTCTTCATATTTTCATTCTTGGTAGAAAAGTCTAGTAACAATTGTGACACTATGAGGTCTGAGTCCCCTACTACCCTTAAGTGTGTGACACCTTTACTGATGGCCAAGTTGAGACCTAGGATCAGAGCTTCGTATTCAGAAATGTTGTTCGTATATTGATACTCAAGTCTATAAAAATAATAGAAGGTCTCTTGGGAAGGGGATGTCAAGACAATACCTACCCCTGAACCAGAACTTGAATGAGATCCATCAAACTCTAAAGTCCATAATATTTCAGGTGTTTCGATAGTCCCTCCTCCCAAAATTGCTTCTTGGATGAACCAATTATCAATTCCATTGTTAACACATAGGATTTTATCATCTAGTTCACCAGGAGTTTCAACTAGGGGTGTAACATCCCCGACCACCAACAGGTCGAGCCATGCCACTACTCAGACGCTTTACTTAGCTATGAAATCATTTGTAACATCCCTGACCATCCATGTTAGGACATGCTACGCCAGAGAACACTTATGTTTTCTGTGCAGAACATACTATAACATACTCAGCATCCAAACTGAGCTATGCCACATACAATCTTCTATCTGCATGTGATTAAAACATATCCACGAACATAATTATTGCGGAAGCTTATATATAAAACATGAACAGACAAATACGTTATGTAAATGCATGGATTCACACTAAAATAGCAGTAAACATATACATGTAGCATATACATGTAGCATATACATGCAATACCCATAAAAATAAACACAATTATAATCGCGCATATGATAACCCATAAAAATATGCACATAAATAACAATGCAGCACGTAAATTTATCACACAGCTGACACTTATCTTGGTAATAATGTTGCCAACTGTGTGCAGACCTTCCACAAACCTCCAATCCTTAGACCACATTGTTCATCACTCTCAACAATGAGTCACCCCCGAGCTGGGACTAAACTCCACGTGGGTAAGGGTTCCTAACTAGGCTAACGGCTCATGGAAAACATAAAAGACTCCATAACATGAACCTACTCAAAATAAAAACCTACAGTCTCTCATTTCCCACATGCCTATCCCACCCAAGGAAGTGTGCCCCTTCTCTTCTCAACAGTCCCTTGGTTTCCCCACTTCCCTTCCAGGGCTTTAGCAACAGGCCAGACAGGAAGTCTCAAATCACTGTAGCTATATTTAAGCACCTTCAGGAAGTCACCTCCCAACAATTCTCTCACCTAGAGAGAAATTTCTCATGGGCCTAACAACCCGCCTCTTCAATATCCCATGGGCCTGACAACCCGCTTCTTCAGTCCAACTCCCACGTTCCCAACTACATGAATAGATATGGCTTATGGATACAGGTTTAGGTATCGTGACATCAAGTTATGGAGGTCAACTGACTACGTGAGTGAAATCTCCTCGGATGGCTGCATGGATGAATGCATAATAGCAATAATGAGTGAAGAAGTATGAAAATGAACTAAGTCCCCACAATATGTATGCATGTCCCCAAATTGACACTTGTCATGTTGGGAGCTACTTTGGCCCACTTGTCCCCAACTTTCGAACTTAGGATAACATAATTATCCATACTTTATACTTTAAGAAATATTAATATAATATTCCTTTTTTTTGCTTAATCTCCCTAGCTTAGCCCTTTTCTTAACTTTTGGCCCTGATCCTTTCCCCGACTAGTGGAGTTTAGTCCCCCATCTCTTTTATCGTGGTCGGTCTATGCGCAACGATGTATTTATATTTATTATGAGACATGTACAAAAACAGGCGCTCTGGCCTTTAACATCTAGGCTCTTCGGTCTAGTAAAAACATAAGCATCCTAGCTTATAATAATTGGCTCACCAGCCTATAAAATATAGCATATACATAAAGGTTCACTAGCCTCAATATTGCGCGCACTTAAGATGTTGTGCGGTATCCTAGGATGTGCATCATTTTACTGCGTAGTACATGCGCGCACTACACCATGGAAAATGCAAGCCAAAAATATATCAAACAGCTCACCAACTTAAGTACATTATTACATTTATAGTTGGGGTTCTACCTGTGGATATTACAATCCCCTCACCTTCTATATGCACTATCCTCAGTGCATCATGTATACATATACAACAAAATTTTCAAAAATCCTCAGTGCATTATATACCATGTACCATTCAAATTCTTTAAAATCTCCAAGATTTAGCTATTGAAAGCTTGTTACCCATCTGGTGCTCTAATTTCTATCACCAATTCTAGTACTTATACTGCAACTGAAATCCAATTGCTCTATTCCATAGAGCTGCTTCAGGAAATAATTCAGATCATTGTTCCTTATTACGTGCTTCAATTAAACCGCATTCAAGTAGCAACTGGTTGTAGATCCATGTCGTTCCACCCAGCCTTGTATCTTACTGTTGATAAACTCTCAGCAGCGTACCAGTCCTGAGAATGGCTATGAATCCATCAAAGCAATGGCTTCCTAAGATAACCACGACCCACAATCAATATCAACATATTCTAGGCCAAGGTACCAAACCTTAGCAGCACTCCAACCAATGGTCTCTCTTCCCCACATGCATGTACAACCCAAGGTAGTATGCACCTTCACTGTCCAATAGTTCATCGGCTGCTCAAATTCCCTTCCAGGGCTCCAACACAGGCCAGACAGGAAGTCTTAGAGCACCGTGGCTTCTGTCACCAAATTCCTCTGTGGCTCCAACACAGGCTGACAGTGAAGTCTTAGAGCATCATACTTGTGAGTTCCACTTTAATCATTATCATCTCACTTTCATCATAAGTCATGCATTTATCATGAGAGAGCATTATAAAAATTCCATTTTAGAAATCAAATTAATTTCATAATGAATTTAACTTTTCCCAAAATATGAAATAGAATTTCATATTTTATTTCTTTTCATTGTTGGTAAATAATAGGGATGTAGCCTTTCCATGTATTTCAAGTAGCACCATGCTATACGTATGGTAAATACCATTTTTTCCTACAATGATTATATATTGTATACAACCAACAAATTGTCGCATTTTTGTACATCATAATTCAACATGTACACACCTTATGCAATGATCTTATAATTCCCTGCACCTCTCAATTCAATCACAATTTCCAAACAATTTAACCAAATAGAATGACTCATCATTCTATGCATATGCATGTTCATAATTAATAACAGTAAGTTCATTCCTTCAATTTTCTGAAAAGAAATTTTTTGTAGTCATTATTCCTGTGACCACCTCACTTACAACTTTCCTGTTGCAATGTTTAATAGTTCTTGAAATGTTCTCAACTTCATGAGTTAGCAACATTTCAACCATTAGTATAATTGTTTCACGTGCATTCACAAAATGCATTTAGCAAAATGCATTTAAGTATACAATTCCATCATGTATGAATGCAACTATGCCACTTACCAGGCATGAGTGCAACTCTCAATGCTTATTTATTCAATGCACCCTTGCATTGATTTTGAGAATGAGATTTATCTAAGGCATGCATCTCACCATCCATAAATTGGAAATCTGGCCAATGTATTGACACATCTCCACACACTTCCCATTGTCTTCACAATTACTTGGATGCCTTCCTTTTTGACCTGAACACTACACCAAGAATACAATTTTGTAGTGTTTATTAGTGTTAGAAAAAAGGTTGCATTCCAAGTTTTATTTAAAGGAGGAAGCTCATTGGGTATTTGTGTGGAACATAACCTTTCTATAACCATACCTTTTCATATCCAACCATGTCTTGGTCTCATACATGACTAGCTTTCTTAGCATCATTCCTATAACAAGTTATTATCTTTTTATTTTCTCTGGTTATTTCCTCATAACCAAATTAACATGACATGCTACTATGTCAGTGTGTGCATTCAAAAACTAAAATATTTGATATATATAACAGGCCTCTATCCTTTACCACACTTAGTGGTAACTTAATGCTATCAATTCACTTAAACAATACCATACGATGTATTATAAACTTCAATTTTGGGAAATCCTTACTTGAATTTCCCTTCGGTAATTATGCAATATAATTTCAAAAGAGAAATACTTACCTGCATGGCTAGAAGTAAACAATTTTAATGCTACCTAATTAGTTGATGACAATAGAATCTCTTATGCCTCTTTATCAACCTTATAATTCAATATTCCAGCCTTATGTTGTTTTCTTTCATATGCAGCCACATTATTAGCAACACTTGCAAACATGCAAGCATTCTCACTTTATGGTTGTCCCAACAAGCCATAAAATACTTTCTTCTACAGTAATTGTAGCAAATCCTTTATTCTTGTATCACGTTTCATTGTTTATCCTAGAAGTCTTCCATTCTTTCGGATTCTTGAATCTTCAAGTGCTCTCAATTGTAACCATTGTGCATGATTATTTTTGATCTGAGCACTTTCTAGCCAAATCATCTTGGATGCCTTTGCTTTTCCATCCAAATACTAAAATGATATTACTCTTCAGATTTTATTTATTTTCTGGATCCATCTATCCCAACTCATACTTGGATGAATTATAATTCCAATCTTGTTGTCCTATCGACTTTGGATCTTCAACATCCATTTATTTTTCGGACTAAACTATTCTAGTTCTTCCTTGACTGAATAATTTAGTATTTGGGTTTTCTTTCATTCTTCTCCACTCTTTTCCAACTAGCCTCAAACTTGGCTTGCATAGCCAATTCTCTTAGCATGTTGTAAGGATGGACGTATGCCTCCTTCCCTAGCTGCATAGAATTAATTAAAAGCACTTAATATAGATTTTAATTTACCAACATAGTTTCAAGTGGTACCTCCCCCCCTAGGAATGTCACTCATGGATCCATTCCATTTGAGATGGATTCTCCTCAGGCACCATCTCTTTTTTTTCAAAACCATGCATAGAACCATTTTATTCTTCATGGTTCTTTACTGACTCTCTACAGAGATTAATTTCACAATTAAGTCTTTCTTGGCTTTGACATCTTCATGTTATTGTGGAAATATCTTCAATACTTTTGGAATGCATCAATAATATCTACTATTATTCTTGATTTCCCTCTTGGAGTGTTTTCATGCATTTCCATTTGCTTGATATCTACCCCATGAATTGTTCTTCCATTATTCTATGATGTTCATGGAATTGCAACTACATATTATGCTGATATTATTTTTCAGCATCCAACTCTTATTCGGATCCCTCTGACCCAACTCCTACATGACCAAATTATATTTCCAGTAATGTTTTCTGAGTAACCTTGGACAGTTAACATCCACTTCCTTCTTGAGGTACTTGATTTATCCCTTCCTTAGCTGATCATATCACCACTTGGATTTTCTTGATGGGTATTAATTTCCCCTGTCTTGACCAATCTGATTTCAACCTGCCTTGCACAATCCACTTCTATCATGCCATATTGATGCCCTTCATACCATGCTTCCAATGCACACTCTAATAACCATAAGGGAAGCATTACTCTAATTTCATAGATAATCCATGGATATGATGCACTCCTTATCCAATATGAAATAAGCCTCTTTCTTTATCTGATTACTATCATTCAGGTACTCAATTCCTTTTATAATAGATTTGACTCCAACGTATTGTTTAATATGTATATTGGTTTCTTTAGGAGTGAATGTAATTTCATTAATTCATTCACTACCTGAACTATTTCTTTGTTCATATTCCATTGAGTACTTGACTAATCATGAGAGGACTTCATGTAGTGGCCTCCCAAGACTTTATGGCTGCACTCAGATTCATACCTTAACATTTTGTAGTCTTGGATTTTGATCATCTTATGAAATATTTTTGTCATAGAATTATTTCCTTGAGTACCTCAGCTTATTTTTAACCAAATTTTCCACCTTCACACCTGTTAAGAACCAAAATTTCTTAGCTCTTCAAAACTATGCAGTCAACAAAATTTGTTAGTCTAATTGTTTCAACAATTTTATGAAATTATGTACAATTTTGTTCCAACAATGCATCAGAATTCTTCTTTTKATATCCTGTGAAAATTACTACCCAAATAAATTTTATGGGTTTATAATTAGAATCCTCTATCYGATACCTTTCCAATGCATACTCCCATGCTCAATTCCGAGTCTTGAGCAGAAAGTTGTGGCTATTTAAAAATTGTCCATTAACTTTTATGTTCACACTTCAACTAGGCACAATTCTGAGTTGTAATTATGCATTTCTGCACCTACKCCATTGGATTTTTCATGGGAGCTCCATTGTGTTTCTTAATATAYATCTTATGGACACTCTATCCAAGTTTCACTTCATTCTGGGTTCTGGGCTGCTAGTTACAGCCCGCTGAAGTTCTAGGCCAAAATACCATATTGTAACTGATATGCTACAGGTACCTTCTTTTCCATATTAAACACTTTTAACATGCCCAGAAATTTAATTCATATCTTGGAATGTATTCTATGGCTCAATAGATTTCCAGTGATTTTTCCTGTGCCTCAATCTGATTCCAGAGCAGAAAGTTATGGCTCTCTGCAGTTAGATGGGTCTTACTTTTTACCCTCCATTGTTTGTGTTGTAACTTTCTCATAAAAGCTATGTTTGACAAACAATTTACACCATTAGAAAGATCTATCTGATCTCTTTAATTTGCATGCATTTTTTGTATCATGCACTAATATTCCACATGCATTTAACTCCCCATGTTGCACCATGCTAGAGTTTAGTATGCCCCCACCACACACTAGTACTCTGCGTGCATCATACTGATTGTCGTGCGATAACATATACCCACATTGTGAACGCACCAACCAAACTCCTCTGCGCTCTTCCAATACTGCATACAACATGTGCACCATTATTAGGTGTGTTCATACTATGCACACCTTCCTATGCGTGTGCACAACGTGCGGCGCCAAAATTTACCGCGCACACCCGCACACCATCATTTTTCCATACGGTGCCAAAATTTATCATGCGCACTCGCACCCTAAAATTTTTCCACGCGGCCCCGAAATTTAGCGCGCCCACCAGCATGCCAATATATTTCCGCGCAATGCTAAATTTTACCTATCACAAGCTTTTCACTACGCATCATGCATTTTTAGTGCGCCCACCTATGCACATTCATTTTTTTTTGCGCATCAATTCCTTGGGAACTCCGCTGCAGAAATTGGGGCTTTTGCTTCACTTTTTCCCCAATTTACCATAGACATTCTGCAACTATGAAATTCATTCAATTTCACCCCGATAACACCAATTCAACCCTTGTAACAACAAATCGTTGTGGGTTGACATTTCTGGAACGAATTTTTCCCAAACTCAATTCACGAATTGGGAATTTTAATTATAAAAATCGCTCCAACTATCATGGATTCACTGTAACTTCAAATTCGACCAATTCCAGGTCTGAATTTTCTAGAATAGATATTAAATCAGTAATATCTCATCACTTGGCTGAATTTCTCAATTTTCCCATGAATTCAACCACAAAAATTGGGGCTTTTCCCCATTTTCGCCCAGTTGTTCTTACTTTTTACCATGGATGTTCTACAAACTGAAATTTGGCCACTTATAAATAAATATTTTGTGACATTTCTCTTCCAATCAACTTATTCAGCCCATCCAGGTTCAGTGTTGAAAACTGAAGCTCTGATACCATTTTGTAACATACCCGACCACCAACAGACCGGGCCATGCCACTACTCAGACGCTTTACTTAGCTATGAAACCGTTTGTAACATCCTTGACCATCCATGCCGGGACACGCTACGCCAAAGAACACTTCCATTCTCTATGCAGAACATATTGTAACATACTCGGCATCCAAACTGAGCTATGCCACACTATCTTCTATCTTCATGCGATTAAAACATATCCACACACAGAAATATTGCGGAAGCTTATGTATAAAACGTGAACAAACAAACACGTTATGTAAATGCATGGATTCGCACTGAAATAGAAGTAAACATATACATGCAGAATATATAGGTAATACCCATAAAAATAAACACAGTTATAATCACACATATGATAACCCATAAAAATATGCACATAAATAACAATGCAACATGTAAATTTATCACACAGATGACACTTATCTTGGTAAGAATGTCACCAACTGTGTGCAGACCTTCCAAGAACCTCCCATCCTTAGATCACACTATTCATCACTCTCAATAGTGAGTCACCCCCGAGCTAGGACTAAACTCCACCCGGGTAAGGGTTCCTAACCAGGCTAACGGCTCATGGAATATAGGAAAGATTCCATCACAGGTGACTACTCAAACTAATAACCTACAGTCTCTCATTCCCCACATGCCTGTCCAACCCAAGGAAGTGTGCCCCTTATCCTCTCAACAGTCCCTTGGCTTCCCCACTTCCCTTCCAGGGCTTCATCAATAGGTCGGACAGGAAGTCTCAGAGCCCTGTAGCTGCAGTTTATAACCTTCAGGAAGTCACCTCCCAAAAATTCTCTCACCCAGAGAGAAATTTCTCACTGTCCTGACAACCCGCCTCTTCAATATCCCACGGGCCTGACAACCCGCTTCTTCAGTCCAATTTCCACGCTCCCAACTACATGAATAGATATGGCTTATGGATACAGGTTTAGGTACCATGACATGAAGTTATGGAGGTCAAATAACTACGTGAGTGAAAGAACCTCGGATGGCTGCATGGATGAATGCATAATAGAAAGAATGATGAAAAAAGTATGAAAATGAACTAAGTCCCCACAATATGTATGCATGTCCCCAACTTGACACTTGTCATGTTGGGAGCTACCTTGGCCCACTTGTCCCCAACTTTAGAACTTAGGATAACATAATTATCCATACTTTATACTTTAAGAAATATTAATATAATATTCCTTTTTTGGCTTAAGCTCCCTAGCTTAGCCCTTTTCTTAACTTTTGGCCCCCACCCTTTCCCTGACTAGTGGATTTTATTCCCCCATCTCTTTTATCATGGTCAGCCTGCGCGCAGTGATGTATTTATATTTATTATGAGACATGTACAAAAACAGTCGCACTGGCCTTTAACATCTAGGCTCACTGGCCTAATAAAAACATAATCACCCTAGCTTATAATAATTGTCTCACCAGCCTATAAAATGTAGCATATACACAAAGGTTCACTGGCCTCAATATCGTGTGCACTTAAGATGTTGTGCGTGGTATCCTGGATGTGCATCATTTTACTACGTAGTACATGCGCGCACTACACCATGGAAAATCCAAGCCAAAAATGTATCAAACAACTCACCAGCTTAAGTACATTATTACATTTACAGTTAGGGTTCTACCTGGGGAGATTACAAGGGGTCCTATAATGGGTTCTTTGTGCAAGGTGAAGAATTCTCCTTCACAGTGAGGTATGACCACTTTGAATCCTTGGTTTTGGAAGTTGCTAGCCAAGTACTCTACAAGTTCCTTGTGGAATATGATACCCCAATTTCTCAAAGCATCTATTACCAACACGTCTATAGTAAAAGGATCACTAGGGCGAGAGTCAAAATCAACATTCAATTCCTTGATAATTCCCTTTGAAAAATATCCCTGTGTGTTTGGTTGTGATATACTTAGACCCAACTGATACATGACCTTCTTAGTCATAATCTTGGTTGTAGCATTTGGGTCAAAGACGCGGTTATGGAGAAGGGATTCATTGAATCTAAGAGTAACATAAAAATGTGTGGTCTTCCCATACCTTGGTCCAATGCTTTCCACATGGTGGACAAAAGGAGAAACTTCTTCTAGAAGATCATCTCTGTAAATTTGCGGTAGGGAAACTTTGATCTCTTCATTCTTATGTGTTGAAAATATGTTTTGAATGGGTTCTACTTTCTTAGGGGGTTCGTTCTCTTGAGAAAATAAGAAAATATCTTGTATGTTGGTGGAACGTGTGCTCAACTTCCTAGGGTAAGCACTAGATTCCACCTCAATAATCTTGGGAAGGTCAGGTTCAAATTCCATAACACCCTCATTATTTGGTTCCCATGATTCATTGTTGTACAAAAGGTTAATTTGATGGATGGAGTCCTCGAACCTAAGGTTCTCCTCAATTTGATAAGCATATTCTTGTGCTTCGTCTAAGCTTGAGAGTAATCAATGCTTGAGGGTGAACTACAGAGTTCCCTCTAAGGATTCCAAGTAATGCTGGAGAATAGCACCTTCCGAGTTAAAGTTGGGTCAGATTTTTTTAAGGAGAAGATTGAACCTATCATTGAAGTCCCTAATGTTTTTGTTGGATCCTTTGCAAATTTGGATGTATTGGGAGTAAAAGGATTGTTTATTTTCCTATTTACACCACTTCCCTTTGAAAGAGTGCTATAGGTATTCGGGGATTTTGAAGCTCCCACTTGGTTGAGTGTCAATTCATTTCCTATAACCTCTGGTGAGTGAGCTTACAAAGAGTCACATAAAGACATCGGGTTTTTCTTGTCTGGATTGATGAAAATCAAAACCCTCACAGAACTTGATCCAATGTGAGTTACCACATGATCCCCCTTCTCCTGAAAATGTAGGTATCCAGTAGTTAGCCTTGTTGAGTAGATCATATGTCCCTCCTTGGGTATTGTCTAGATCAAAAGAGTAAAAAATATGTATGTGAGACCACTTAGAAGGATTTGTAGTGGTAACGGGGTTTGCAGGGGTAATAGAAATTATAGTAGTAGAAGGGGTATGTACCGATGCCCACTACGGGTCATCATTTGTGAAGTTGCTAGATAATTTTCTTGAAATTATCAAAGAAGAAAGGGAATCACCCTTCGTGGAGTCACTGGGTAATATTGTAAGAGTAATATTCTTGAGGAAAGGCTTACCGAAAAAGTGTCTTCTTTGAGGAAAATTGACTCAGTGTTCCTCGACAATGGCACCAAAATGTTATCGCGCAATTTGTACTTTTCTCAAAGGAAAGGTTAAAAGAGAGAAAATTTGCGTAACCGGAGACTATCCTATCACCATCACCTCAATAGGATGTCTCTTTCTATTTAGGGTGGTAGGCCCAGGGGAGACGTCCCCGGTGACCTGGGGTTTTGATATTGCAAAGGGAAAGTAGATAGGTAAGAGGTCCCCTCTCACAAGTCACCATCAATCATAAAGTCTGATTAAATAACCAATTAAGATAATATGTCAAAGTATACTTGCCTGGAACAAAGCAACAAGAAAACTATATATTTTCAAGTACACTTGCTAGTTAGTACTTCATAAAACCTCAGACTTTCTTGAGAAAAGAAATTTTCTGAATATAATGAAGTAAACATAAATGTTATAACAACAATATTTATAGAGCAATACTTCACATAAAATGTCTTAAGACAAGCCTCAAAATGACTAAATACCATTAACCATTGAAGTCAAATCACTAGCATTTGATAGAAGCACATAAGACAACCTATAATTCAGTCTTTACAATTTCTTTATGAGATTTTAATGATGCATTAAATGTTTGTAACTTACTTTAATAACAACAAAAAGTAGTTTAGTAGATCAATATATTCTAGGGTTAGAAGGTGTTAGTAGGTTGTTTGAAGAATAGGTTTTGAAGGTTTGTTTGATCAAGAACTCAATGGAGGTCTTAGACTAGTGATTTCTTAAGGAAAATGGATTCAATAAAGTGGTTGCAAATGTTGAAGGAGAAGAATGATAATGGGAGAGCCAAAGACAAGAGGAGTTGATGGATGAAGTGTCGGTAAGCCAAGACTTCAACCACCAAACCCTAGGGGAAAATGACTACTAAGGTGTAGGTAAACCTAGGCCTTAGTATAATTTCCTCCCTCTTTAACTCAAAGTGTCAAGAAAGTGACAACTAAGATGAAGAAACAAGTTCTAGGGTGTTTCAATGGCAAGTCCCTAGCAACGGCTTCAAGAAAAACAACTCCTTAGCACAATCTAGTAGGTGGATAGCAAATTGAGATAAGGACAATAAAATGTGCTTGATCTCCTAAGGTTTAGGCTAGCAAGTTCATAATATTTAGAAAAATTCAAAGTAAATATACTATAACCATTCAAAATAAATAAGAATTGCATAATTTTACTTACATTCACCAAGAATAATCTAGCACATCACCTAGTTGTAGACTTTCCACCAAGAAAATGCCCAAAAAACACCAAAAATAGCCTTGCTTCAACAAGTGTGCACTAAATTTCAGTCATGAAACCCTAATTAGGGTGAAAATTTCAGACCTCACAAGTGTGAGTGAAAGATGATGAAAAATAAGAGGCAATTTCCCCTTATTTATACAATACCAAAGACCAAAATTAGGTCAAAAACGCTGACATAGCCAGTTACAA
Source organism: Picea sitchensis (assembly GCA_010110895.2). NCBI lineage: Eukaryota > Viridiplantae > Streptophyta > Pinopsida > Pinales > Pinaceae > Picea > Picea sitchensis. Next base: position 25,345 of record SNQJ01S0120066.1, read on the forward strand.
ATATTAGCCACTTTTTACATTAAATGTCATAATAAAACCCTAAAACAAGATGCTAAGGTGACTTCATGCCCTTTTAGTGTGATGTTGGTCCCTTTTTGTGCAATGTTGGCCTCCTGGAGCAAAACTTTAGGCCTTCTTGGGCCTCAGGAACCTGCCACATGTGCCACTTGGCACACAACTGCCTCCAAAACCTCCCAAAGTACTAGATGACATCATGGGTGACCTAGGTGACATCATGGGCCTTCCAAGGCCTATGTCATGGTGGAAAGGGAACAACCCCCATGGGTTTAGGCCTACCAGGCTGCCCCTGGTGAAACATCCTCCTCTTTCTCTGGTGCAATCCTTTGATCTATCTCTGCCCCCTGCTGGGGTCTTAGCATCCATATAGTGGGATTTTAGCCCCATGGAAGTCCAAACTAATCATCTCCCCATATGTAATTGTCTATCGGGTGTGTCCCTAGAACATCAATGGATACGCCCTCCATGGGCTCATAAGTCACAAGGATCATAGCAATGTTAATTGCATCTAATCATCAAGTTTATTAAACATGTGCATAAAACCCCTTTCACATGGACAAGTGCTCAAAGACATTATACTAATATACAATCCAATTTTGGAGGAAATGTTGGGATGTCCTATTGAGATAATACTCATTGGATGTGGGATTCTCTCAGGAGAAGTCAAATCCAAGCCATGTGAGTGGATGAGGTGGTAAGGGATGTCTGGGCAAGGGGTGAAGTGATAACAGGGAAATGTATGGCTTACCTGTGGGTGCCTATGAAGAGGGTGAGTTGCACCTGTCATGGATGCAAATGTTTCCAAGCCCATTCATGCCTTTTATCTTTTATTCGTGTTTCTTTTTCTTTCAAGGGGCTAGTTAGGGGACACTGCCTTGGCGTGGTGACCAATAGTGGCAATGTTACCCAAAAGCATTTCACAGAGATGAGAAGGTTGGCTCATGATGAGACCCCCTTTCTCTTGGATATGCCACCAAGAGCCACTACCATGGCATGGTGACCAGTTGTTGGTAGTTTCATACCACTACATTCCCATGTACCTAATAGGTTGGCTTGTGATGAGACCCCCTATCCTCTAACTAGGTATTATTTTATTATTTTTCATGGGCCCATCTGTGTCTTGCTGAGAAGCCTTTTATTTATTTCTTGGGGATCCCTGTGTGAAACATATCAAGGTTTGATTCTTTTGGATTTTATCTTTTTCTAGATACTTTTACCCTCTAGGACTTTGTTATCACTGAAATTTCGTCTGCACGTGGCGACAAGAACTCCACATCATCAAAACAGCAATGAAGTCATTCATGGCACTGAATTAAGTTCACAGCATTCCAGAAGGGTCAAAAACTATACAAAGTAACCAAAAATTGAAGGGCACTTTATAGCAGCCTGGTGCGCGCGCATATGCGTGGGACAAAAACGTGTTTTTGGTGCATGTGCGCCCCGACGCGCTCCTGTCAACATAAAAATCCGTGCATCTTCTAATACGGTGCATTAATTGCTTAAGTCAGCCTCCCGACCGCCAATGGACCGGCCCCCAAGATGATTTGACCTTCAGATCAGGGTCGGCTCTGCAAATTCGGCGAATTAATGGCTTAAGTGAACCCTAAACAGGCCTGTTTACACCGGAAGTTGGTTACGTGACCGCCTGGAAAATGCTATAAATAGCCGTGGAGACTCATTGTTTTAGCAGAGAATTCAAAGCATTGTTACGCTGTCTAGATGATTCAGAGCTCATCCTTTGACAAACAATTCATCAGCAGTTTAACTCAGAGTTCTTTCATCACTCAGTTCAGTTCTATTCATTTTGTAAGGAAAGCATCGTGTTGAGGGCCCCGAAGGACCTTCCGCTGGAGGGAGAGG